>CAUYSK010103114.1:0-136535 GCA_963575035.1 Avahi laniger
AAAAAAAAAAGGTATTTGAAATAATAATGTCTGAAAATTCCCAAATTTGGTGAAAAACAAACTAACAGATTCAGGAAGCTGATGAAACCCCAAATAGGACAAGTCAAAAGGAAGCATAACATATGACTATTAAACTTCTGAAAATTAAAGACAAAGAAAAAAAGTCTTCAAAGTAATCAGAGAGAAATGATACCTCACTTACAAGGAAACATCAGTTTGAATTATGGCAGATATCTCATCTGGAATTATGGAGTCCAGGCAGAAGTGATACAACATTTTTCATGTGCTAGAAGAAAAGGACCGTCAACCTCAAATTCTATAGCCAATGAAACTATCCACCAGGGAAGTTTGTAGCACTAAATGTTTACATTAGAAAAAGAGAAAGTCTCAAATCAGTAATCTAAGTTCCTACCTCAGGAAGCTAAAAAAGAAAAACAAAATAAATCTGAAGCACAAACAAGGAATAAAATAATAAAAATAAAAACAAAAATCAATGAAACTGAAACAGGAAAATGACAGAGAAAATCAATGAAACTGAAAACCTACTTCCTAAAAAAATCAATAAAATTGATAAACCTCTAGAAGGACTGATGAAGATAAAAAGAGAGAAGACATGAATCACCAATATTAGGAAGAAAACAAGAGATTTCACTATAGAGCCTGCAGCCTTTAAACAGGTAGTAAAGGCATGCTACAGACAACAAGAAATGGACCATGCCCTCAAAAAAACACAACTAGAAAATTCAACCAAGATGAAATAGACAAACTAAATAGTCCTATAATCATTAATGAAGTTGAATTTGTAACTGAAATGTTCCCAAAAAATAAATTTCCAAGCCCAATGTGTTCACTAGAGAATTTTACCAAACATTTACGGAATTATATCAATTTAATACAAATCTCAGCAAGACAATAGAAGAGGAAATAATCTCCAACTCATTTTATGAGACCAGAATTAACCTTAATACCAAAACCAGGCAAGGATATCACAAGAAAAAAAAACTATAGACCAATAACCTCACAAATTTAGATGCAAAAACCCTCAACAAAGGATTAGCAAATCTAATTCAATGATGTATAAAAAGAATTTAACACCATGACCAAGTGAGATTTATTCCAAGTGTGCGAGACTTATTCAGCATTTGAAAATAAATTAATGTAATCCACTGTATCAACGGGCTAAAAAAGAAAAATCACATAATCATATCAATTGACACAGAAAAAATATTTGACAAAATGAAACATCCATTTATAGTAATAACAACTTTTTTTAAACTCCCAGCAAGTTAGGAATAGAAGGTAACCAACTCAAGTTGATAAAGAGCATTTACAAAAAACCTGCAGCTAACACCATACTGAATAGTGAAAAAATTGACCCCCCCCTTGCCAAGCTCAGGAACAAGGTAAGGGTATCTGTTCTCACCACTGCTATTCAACATGGTACCATAAGTTCTGGCCACTGCAATAAGGTAAGAAAAAGAAATAAAGGCATAGAGACTGGAAATGAAAAAATAAAAATGTCTTTATCTGCAGATGCATTATTATCCCCACAGAAAATTCCAAAGAATCTACCAAAAAAAAAATCTAGAACTAATAAGTGAGTTCATCAAGGTTGAAGAATACAAGACCAACACACAAAAATAAACTGCATTTTGACATATAAAAATGAATATTTTGAAACTAAAATTAAGGACATGATACCATTAACAATCGCTCCAAAGAAAATGAAACACTTAGGTATAAACTTGGCAAAGTATGTATGGACCCATATGCTGAAAATTACAAAATGCTGAAGAAAGAAATCAAAGACCTAAAGAAGGGAGCCACACACATGTATGTGCTGGAAGACTCAACATAGCAAAGATGCCAGTTCTTCTCAAACTAATCTATAGTCTAATGCAACGTTTATGAAAATCTCAGCAAGGTTTTTTGTAGAGAGAAAAGTATTCCAAAATTTATACTGAAAGGCACAAACCTTGGAATAACTTAAGCAATCAAGAAAAACAAGAATAAAAGGGGAGTGGTCACTCTACTTGACAGTAAGGCTTACTCTGGAGCTACAGTAATCCCGTCAATGTGGAGTCGATGGGAGAAAAATATAGAAAACAGCAGAACAGAACAGAGGACACAGAAACAGACCCACACAAAAATGCCTGCATCAGTTTTCTAGAGCTGCCATAACGCAGCACCACAGACTAGATGCCTTACACAGCAGAAGTCTATTTTCTCACCATTCTGGAAGGTCAAGGTGTCAGGAGGCTATTTTTCTTGAGGCTTCTCTCCCTGGCCCGTAGGTGGCTGCCTTCTCCCTGTGTCCTCATGTGGTCTTTCCTTTGTGTGTGTCTGTTTCTAAAAAGGACACCAGTCATATTTGATTAGGGCCCACCTAATGACCTCATCTAACCTTAATCACCGATATAAAGGCCCTATCTCCAAACATGTTCTGAGATACATATTGAGATACCAATATATGAATATTGATATTCACACTTCAAGATACAAATTTCAGAGGGAACACAATTCAGCCTATGACAATGCCCGGCTGATTTTTGACAAAGGTAGAAAAGCCATCGAATGGAGAAAATGTAGCCTTTACAGCAAATGGTGCCGGAGCAATCAGACATCCAAAGGAACCTCTACCTAAGCCTCATGTCTTGTACAAAAATTAACACAAAATGGATTGCAGACTTACATGTTAAACACAAAACCATAAATCTCTTAGAAAAATATCAGAGTAATTAACTGAAATTCTAGGGCTTGGCAAAGAATTCTTAGACTTGACCCCAGAAGCACCAGCTATAAAAAGAAAAACGGCACAATGAGCCACGTCAAAATTAAAAATTTCTGCTCTGCAGGAGACCCTGTCAAGAGAAGAAAAAGACCTGGAGAAAATATTTGCAAACCGCCTATCTGACAAAGGACTTCTCTCTAAATACATAAAGAGCTTCCAGACCTCAGGGATAAAAGGCAAATAACCAAATTAGGAAACGGCCAAAAGAACACACCCAGATACTTCACCAGCAAGGATTGCAGTTCACCAATCAACACGAGATGCTGATTTCAGTGATGCTCAGGGAAGCGCCAATTGCAGCCACGATGAGTCGTCATTACATACCTATCGGAATGGCCAAAATTAAACAATCTTTAAAGAGCGGTGCAGAGAACTGGATCACTCATATATTGCTGGTAGGAATATAAAATAGTACGGTCACTCTAGAACACACTTTGGTAGTTCCTTAAAAAGTCAACATGCAATTATCACGTGACCCTGTGATTGCACTCTTGGGCACTTACCCCAGAAGAATGGAAAATTATCTTCACACAAAACCCTGTACACAAGTCCAAGGTTTGGGAAGTGACTGGGTGATGTGGAAACTTACCAGTCCCAAAGGAAGTGACAGTAGGTAACCAGTGGAGACCCCTGTTTATAAGGAATGCGTGGGCATGGCACACACAGCGTTTCTGAGCACCACGGTCTGTCCAGATCTCTTGGTCTAGCTGCTGCTGCCTGAACCCATGACAGACAAGCAGGCTTCAATCTGCTTCGGGGACTGCACCTCCCTCTCCTGGCCCCCACACCTCATGCCTCTTACTTTCCATCTCAGACCTTCCCTGATGCCAGGGCACATGGCGACATCCACAGGAATCCACTGAGCACTCCCACCGCTCTGTCCCAAAGTGCTGGGGTGTTTATACCTGGGGCCACCCTGACCTGTGGGAAGAGAGCAGCCAAAAGGTGAATCACTCCCCATTTGAGCTCCAGGATGATGGTTCTGAAAGGCATTTCACAAGGCTCCACAGAAGATTCTGGCCAGATGGAGCACTAGTCCTCCCACTTAGCAGCAAGTAACCCCACAATCCACCCTGGAATTGCCTCTCACTGTTCTCTGCCCGCTCCCTGTCCTCTCCCGGCATCCTTGCGTCACTTCCCAAATGTGCTACTCGCATCAGCCCTTTGTTTTGGTTCCTGCTGGGACCACCCAAGATAGACACCTAACAAGGGTCTAGCAAGGGCTGACTGAACACCGCAGCCAGAGCAGCCTGCCCAGTTTCCTGCTGCCTCTCAGTAAGCTGGGTCCTCTCTAAGCTGTGGGTGCCAAAATGAAGAAGTAACGACAGAGCAGGTGAGGCAGGGAGAGACACTGGACACTGAGTCCAGCCAGATGGATCTAGCTGAGGCCATAATCCAAGCCAGTGACCACAGACATCAAGTCCAGGTGGGGGAGGGTGAGACATCACCTCCAAGGGGCAAGTCCAAGGTCAGAGCCAGCAGGTGGGTGACAGGTAAGGCAACAGAATCACAAGGTATAATCTAGGTATGGTCAGTTCTCTCTCAAAGGTCTCTGACTGGCCTGGACCCACCCAAATGCCTCCATTGGTCTTACAGGACTGGTATGAGACAGAACCCAGCCTCTGGCATCCCGGGGCTCCTGTGACCCAGGTACGAAATGTGGTCTGGAGAGTGTGGGTGGCATTTTTGTCTTGCTGAAAGGTGTGGCTTTAAAACAAGGAGTAGCCTCTGGAAGGTGACCAGCTGGCCTTGTAGACAAGGCTGTAAACTGGCCTGAAGCTTCTGAGCTATGGGGGGTTACTCCAGAACAGTAGGCTCCCACAAGGACAGGGAGTCTGGTAGGCTATGGCCCTCCTCATCTAAAGGGCTGGAAACTGACATTGGATGAGGAAGAAACTTGTCCAGAAACCCCAGCTACCTTGAAGGACAAATTGTCATGCCAAGTGAAGAAAGAGACTTGAGGATGTGCTACCAAATTTTTAAAAGTTAATAACCCAGGGGAAGAATAGGGACAGAAGCCTCACATCACACATGGCCTTGTCCATCTGCTTGCAGCAGTGAGGGCATGAGTGAAGTGCAAATATGCCAGAAATCGCAGTGCCATCTATGTGCACAGCCATCCATCCATTTGTCCATCCATCCATCCATCAATCCAAACATTATCCATTTATCTATGCATCCACCTGTCCATCCTTCTGTTCATCTATCCATTCCCCCATCCATCTGTCCCTCTGTCCATCCATCATCCATCCATTTGTCCAACCATCCATCCACTCACCCATTCATCCATCCACATGTCCATCTACCTGTTCATCCTTTCATTCATCTATTCGTCCATTCATCCTTCCATCCATCAATCCCTCCATTCATCTGTCCACCCATCATCTGTCCACTCATCCATTCCTCTGTCCATCCATTCATTCATCAGCCCATCTTTCCATTCATTCCTCCATTCAGCAGACCTTAGCTGCATTGTGACAGCCCACAGGGTGCTGGGTCCTAGAAGATATTAATGACTGTGACACAGTCCTTGTCCTTGAGCATCTTGTGGCCTCTTAAGGGAGGTGGTTGCTGCATCCAGTGCCCCTGGCTGGCAAGGTGCCCTTCCTTGTGCTCTCACTGCACCCCACACCCCCCTTATCGAAGAGTGTTGTGGTGGTTTATCTTGTCTGACTTCCTGCTGGGTGGAAACTCCAGGATGATAGGGGCTCGCACCCACACACACCCACACACACAGCACCGTCCTCGGTGCTCTGTGTGGATTAACTGACAGCAACCCAAAGAAGCAAGAACTTGACAGCTGAGGAAAATGAGGCCCAGAGAGATGAAGTTACTTGCCCAAGGTCACACAGGCAGCTCAATCCCGACACTCTGGCTCCAGAAACTGTACCCTGGACGATGACCTCTGATGTCTGGTAGGAGAGCAGGCTGGGGCTCTGTGTTGCTGCAAAATCCCAGAACCTAACACAGCACCCGGCCCGTCAAGCGGCTCAGCAGTGTGGCTTTGGGGAGCAAGCGGGGCAGCAGGTGCCGGGTGCAGCAGGGGCACAGGGAAGGGAGGGGAGGGAAGGAGGGAGGAAACGGGAAGGGGTAGGGAGGTGGGGGGGGGAACAGCAGCCTTGAGCAGGGCTCTCGGGGCTGGGATGTGCGGCTTGAAACAGGAGCCATTACAGTGATATGAGGCTGCCAGTGGGCAGGGCTGATTCCGAGGGATTTCTGTCCAGCAGGGGTGAGAAATCATTAACACACTTAGGCAGGGAATGTGACAAAATGAGAGCAGTCAGTGGCAAGGTGCTTTGTGAAGTGGGCCCGCAGCAGGGCACCGAGGCAGGAGAGAGGTCAGGAAGCTGCGGCAGGGCCCTGAGTGAGGCGGCGGGAGCGCTCGGGGGCAGGTAGGACATGGCGGGAGGATGCGGGGCAGTGCAAAGGTCCAGGTTTTGTGGCTGAGTGGGCGATCGAAACAACCGTTTCATGAGCACCTGCTATGTGCCAGGCCCTGGACCCAGCCCTTACATAGCATCTGGCTTCGCGATGGCAGCAGTGCTGTGAGGGGGGTTGTTCCTTGTCATTGTACTGGGGACGAAACTGTCTGAGCCTCTCCAAGTTCCCACGGACCACACGCAATGGAGGGGGTGGGCCCAGGGGTCTGTGTGACTCCAGAGTGCCAGCACCAGGAGACATACTCAGGTCATCTTCACTCAGCCGAGAGTGTGACACAGTGACAGCTGCCTTGGCTTCGTGAGTGGTGTGGTGGCTGAGCGCCAAGCTACAAATCACGCCACGTCACCACGAAAGCCAAAGTCACAAGCATCCCTGTGTGGTCTGCTTGCTCCAGCTGTCTCGGCCCAACCGGATCTATTGACGGTTCGCTAATCCAGCCGATAGCTGCGCGCTGACCCACAAACTCATCCACAGCCGAGCCCAGTGCGACACCCAGCCTGCCCCCAAGCCCTGGGATTAGTCAGTGCTAGTCCACCGTTACAGTCGCCTCCTCATGATTCGCCTTGCCCGGGGTGGCCTAAACGGCGGAGCCGCAGACACCCCGAATCTCTGCTTCCCTCTGTGACAGATCCTCTTCTCGGGCTTCCTGGTATCACCCACCTGTCAGTGGCCATCTTGGTAAATTTCATTTGTGAAAACAAGCTGCAGTGGCCTGAGCAGTGGCCCCCAAACGCATATCCATGTCCAAATCTCTGCAATCTGTGACTGCGACTTTATTCGGAAAAACGGTCCTTGCAGGTGTAATTAAAGATCTTGAGATGAGAAGGCCGTCCTGCTGGGCCTGAAATGCAATGACAAGTGTTCTTGTGTAAGAGAAAGGAGATATTTGAGACAGACGGTAGAGGACAAAGTAACCAACCACAGAGGCAGAGATGCCAGTGACACTGCCGCAGGCCAGGGACAAACAGGCCCCCCAAAGCCGGACGAAGCAAGGAAGGGTGTGCTTCTGGCACCTTCAGAGGGAGATGGCCCTGCTAACACCTTGACTGTGGGCTTCTGGCCTCCAGAACCGAGAGAGAATAAAGTTCTGTTATTTGAAGCCGCCCAGCGTGTGGCTAGCATGTTACGGCAGCCACGGGAAAGTAACTAACACACAGACTGACTTGGGTTTCTGACTGTGAGCATAAGTTGCTATTTGCAGGAGAATCTGTGACCTCATCCCTCAGGCCCACGAGTTGGTCGGGTCCTGTTCTGCCCTTGGCTGGAAAGGGAATCCCGAGGTTGCATCTGCCGCTGGGGTGTGGAGCTCTGGGCCGGAGCAAGATGAGAAATGGGCCTATTTATAAACGACAGAGCCAAGGGCGGGCACGGGGTCAACCGAGGGCTTCACCAAGGTCGGAGGCGCAGTCCCAGGGACCGGCATTGCAGCAGAGAGAGGAAGGCGGGGGCGGAGCGGGGCACTCGGGCCTCTCTGAGTGGCGGGCCGTGGTCGCTTTCTGAACGGCCTAACGCAGGAATGTCCAGCTGGCTTCCAAGTCAGATCTGGTGTCGTGGGCGAAGGGCAGGCCCGGGTGGGTGGGAGCAGATTCTTTCCTGCTGCCTCACTGCCGCTCTGAGAGAGGAAATGAGAGTCCCAGGGCAGGCGCCCTGCACGAAGCCCACAGCCCGTCTGTGGGCAGTTGTGCCTGCCACGCTCCTGCAGCCTCGGGGGGGACGCTGTCACGGTGATTGGGCCTCTGCTGCTCTGTGTTTCCCACTCTGCTGGCAGGGCCAGGTTGGAGGGACTTAGTGGGCAGTGTCTCAGCCCCACCCGTGACACGGAGAGCGGACAGAAAGCTTCGCGCAGTGCCAGGGATGTTGGTGGACAGGGACCCTGCTCAGGAGTGGCTGGGCTGGACCAGGGTCCACTCTCAGCCCCCCTGGCGCTGGGCACAGAGCGGTGAGAGGAAGTCCCTGCCACGCGGTCCTGGGAGCCGGCAGAAGGCTTCCCCGACGGCAGGAGTGGCCTCCGGCCCAGCTTCCAGCTCGGAGCCCTGGGCTCTGTCATATCAGTGGCTGTACCGTGAGCTGGGACCCTTACAGGCCTTAGGCTCTGCTCCCCGTAGGCGTCCATTTCCAACGGCGGCGTCGCTCCAGCAGGAAGAAGAACGTGGCAGATTTTTGCTTGCTCAGGTTCAGAAGGGACAAGGTTTAGCAAGCCTGGAATCCCAGCTCCCTCCCCTCCTTATCTGTGTGACCTTGGGCAAGTAACTCAACCTCTCTGTCTTGTTTCCTTTTTGTAAAAATGGGGATAACAGGTCTGCTTCACTGCTACTGGAGGTTAAATGGGACAATACTTGTGACCAAAGCTCTAATCCCTGTAAGAGGACGTTTTATCTCTTTTTAACCTTTCTTCTTGAGGAAGTCTGCCTGAGCTGCAGTGGCCCAGGCCACCCCGGCTGTGTGCCTGGTCACACACACGGAGGGTCACCACAGCCCCATGTGCTGCACAGGGCTGGCCTCTGTCTGCTGGAGACACCCAGGGGACATTCGTGCAGCCTGTGCGGGACTCACCGAGCCCAGGCGCCTGCCGCCCACAGACCCACTCCGTCCACCCCTCTGGACTCTGAGCTCTGGCCCAGCTGGCCGTGATTAGGGGACCCAAATTCTGAGCCTGACACCAAACCTGTGTCTTTATCAGTCACTTGCCAAGGCTTGTCCTTCCTGCAGAAGTCCAGTTACGATCTTTTCAGGGTTAAGCTCATGGCGGAGGAGGCAAAGAATCGTACCTGGCAGGAATCATTTAGGGAAGAGGATCGGCCACCTCCTTACAGAGCCACAGGGCGCTGCTCCATGCTTCTTACGTGGACTTGGACAAGTCACTTTTTCCTCTCAGTTTCTTCATCTTTAAAATGGGTATTACCATCCGTACGTCTCGGAGAAGCTGTAGGTTGATGGGAACTCTCCTGGCCTGGCTGTTGCCCTCTGCTAGGTGTTCAGCCAACGCTAGGCTCCTCCCCGCCCTCCAAGCCCCCGCCCCACCTTGCCTGAGGACAGCAGTGTGGCTCAGGCCCTGGGGACCAGGAGCTGGCTCAAGGAGGGCCAGAGACCCAGAGATTCCTGGAGGCATAAGGGGCTCGCCTGAGGGCCTCACGCCCAGGGGAGAGGAAGGAGGGTGTCAGGGTGGTCAGACGCCACCTTGGTCTCTGTAGGTCTGAGGGGGATGCCATCTCCTCTGCCCGGGCTGTGCTCGTCGTCCCACCGAACAGAACTGGACTTGGTCCTCCCCCTGAGCTGCGCCCACGCCCACACGCACGCACAACCCGCCACCTCCCCGGTCCTCCCGAGCACCCGGGTGTGAGGCCAGCGGTCGTCCTCTGCCGCAGCGTCCACTGTGCTCCCTCTGAGGCCTCTGTCTCTGCTGCTGCAGGACAGGCCCTGCTGTACCCACCACGCTGTCACGACAGCCTCCTCATGCCCCCCAGACCTGCCCCGCCTGCAGTGCGCGTACCTCGGGCCACTCTGAGAACTGCTGCTGCCCAGCCTCGAAGCCAGGGCACGTGTGCTGACCTCACACACCCCAGCCTGCAGTGCGGAGAGGCTCCGAGAATGTCTCAGGTTTCCCATACAACTGGGAGACTGGAGACACAGATCCCACACCCTCATGGTCCAACTCAAGGAACGACTCTGCCACCCCTCTGGTGGGTGCCTGACCCCGCACCCACTCCCTCCAGACACCGGGAGCCAGCACCTCGCACGCCGTTACCAACACTAACCCAACGACGGGCCCCCCGCACACGCACGCGCTCGGGCACTCGCACGCGCTCACTCTCCAGCAGACACAGCTCCGCAGCAGGTGAAGAGGAAGGCGGAAGGGAGGGCCCGTGTCCCCAGGTGTCCGGCCTGGAAGGAGGCCGTCCACTTTCACAGATGGCTGACCGCAGCGCTTCCCGCGCACACGAGTGGACGGCCTAATTTCCACCGGCTCCTCAAGAGGCTCCTGGGACGTGCTTGTCCCAGACCCTCCACAGGGGAGACTGCCAGGGAGACAGAGTGGGGAAAACCCCGCGGGAGGGGCCGAGCAAGTAGCCTGTGTGCTGCGACCCCTCTCGTCCAGCTCTGCCCAGCACCCCAGAGGCAGAGTGTGCAGCAAGACGTGGGCACAGGTCAGGCCCACAGGTGTAGCTCGGCGCTGGCCTTGTGACGCTACTGGCCCACCCGCCTCGGCCAGCCCCCAGGTCATCCCTGCGGGCCGTGGCGGCCTTCGGAATCCCACCTGCCACCAAGGGCTAGGAATGTGCTCGGGTGCACGCCTGGACAGGAAGAGAGTCTACTGGCGTTTCCAGAACACCTGCTCTGAGCCAGGCCTTTGCCCCCACCAATGGTTGTCGCTGGGGGACCAGTGTCAGCCAGCGCCCTGTTGGAGAGAAAAATCCTCAGGCCTCCCCGCAGACCTGATCAATCACACACTCTGGCGTGGGGCCGGCTGCCAGCGTTTAAACAAGCACCCCCTTCCCCGTGACTCTGATGCCGCCCAAGGTAGAGAGCCCCTGCCCGCCTACGCTATCACACCAGGCCCTTGGGGTCGCGTCCTGAGTCACACCTGAACTGACCCACCTTCTGTGAGCACCAGGGCCTCACAGTGCTGCCACTGGGGAGCCAGGACCGTGGGGCTGAGGTGTCTTCCATTTGGTCTTCCCATCCCTGACGGTGACACAGGCTTTCCCTGGAGAGGGAAGGGGCGTGGTTTGAAGCCAGGCCTGGTTACAGGTGTGAAGGCCATAAGTCAAGGTGATCTGTGAACTACCTGGGGATTACTTGGGTGAAGAGTCAACCCACAGTAGGAAACAGGATGAAGCAGCTAGCCAGACCCTCTCACACCCATCCCCGGGAAATCCCTCAAAGGGTTCTCCTGCGTTAATCGGATTTGCAGAGCAGTGGACGGAGCAGCAAGGTTCGAAGGCTGCACTGGCGTTGCCGTCTCCCCGGCCTCCCTTGAGCCGCTCAGCAGCTCCGGCCACACGGGGGGGTCAAGTGCCCCAGGAGGGCGCAGTAGGGTCTCATCCATGGGCTCAGTGAGCAGGCAGGGTCTCCTCAGGGAAGCAGAGAAGCCCAGAAGCAGGAAGGGCGAGGCTGGGGGAGGTGGTCTGGGTCCTGGTGGTGCCGTAGACACCTGCGGGGTCTGATAGGGTGAGTGGCAGGCTGGGACGGCAGGAATCCCGGGGGGCTCAAGCCATACTGTGAGTGTTGGTGCCCCGTTAGAACAGAGGCTAGAGCCAGGGCACCCACAGGAAGCTGGGGAGGTGGCCCAGGTAGGCCCCGCCCCTGCTGGCAGAGCAGGTCTGAGGATGAGGCTGCTGGACCTGCCTCCAAGGGCCACCGCGCCAAGGAAGGAGAGGCGGAGAGAGCCGGCATCATCCGACAAAGAGTTCGTTAAAGCAAAAACATTAAAAGATGACTCCCATGTATGTAAAAAGACGTTCAGACAAATTAAATATGCTTCGGCCACATGCCTGGGGCAGGCCCGTGATGGGGGGCAGTGAGCACCGCGTTCCTGGCTGTTATGGGCTAAAATGTGGCCCCCAAAACATGAGTCCACATTCTGGCCCCAGAACCTGCGAAATGAGCTTATTTGGAAAAAGGGTCTTTGCAGATGAAATTACATTACAAATCTTAAAATGAGCAGACCGTAATTATCCAAGCGGGCCCTAAATCCAGTGACAAGGCGTCATTATAAGAGACACACAGAGAGACTCGCGGATTGGAGAAGGCCGTGTGAAGACGGAAGCAGAGATTGGAGCGGTGCGGCCACAGCCGAGGAAGGCCAAGAGCCACCAGACCCTGCGAGAGGCAGGAAGGACCCTCCCCTAGGCCTTCGGAAGGAGCATGGCCCACGCACCTGGACCCCAGGCTTCTGCCCCAGAACCAGGACAGAATCAGCTTCCATTGTTTTAAGTCACCCAGTTGGGGCACTTTGTTAGCGAAGCCACAGGAAACTAATGCAGTGGCCTGTAAATGGGTTAGTTATACCTACCTCTTGCAGTTATAGGGGAAGATTTCTCTAAAGTGTTCATAAAAGAAAGAACATGAAGCTCCAACCATAGGAGACTGGCGTGGATTACATGACGTTTACTCAAAGGAACAGAGTACAGCCATGCAGAGACAATAGTTAATGAGGGGGCAAATGCTCATATTAAAATATTGAGTGGGAAAACAGAATATCAGATTACAAAATTCTAAATGTATGTGAATCTAATTTTGTTTTTCAAAAGTATGCTGAAAACAGAAAAGGTAATATTGACCATCTCTGGGCAACAGAATACCATGTTCTTTATTTTCTTCATTGTTATTTTCTGTATTTTCCAAATTCTTCTCAATGAATATAAATCACTTTCATTATCAGGAAAAAAAGCTGTTCTAAAATTGATTCCTTCCTACAAATTTTACGTGATTGTGCAAGAGTGGCTGGACTCCGTTTTCTTCCCACCCACGATCCCATGAGAGTCTTATAACAGCTACCAGGAGGACCTGCTATTACTCTGTGTTGTGGGTGAGAAGGACAGCCAGGCTCCGCAAGGTGACACAGAGTCGGCCTGGGGCCACGCGGGGGAACTGAACACGCCCATCTGCCCCGGGAGCCCAAGCAGGGAAGCCACGTCCCCACCTTCAGCCACGGCCGAGGGCAAGTGCCACCACCAGCACGGACTCCTGACCACACCCAGGGCTGGCTGTGTCCTTCAAGTCAGAGGCAGGTAAAAGTCTCCAGTGCCCTGCAGCAGAGATAAATAACAGAGTGCCAGATCTGGGATCCTGGTGTCCTATTTTTACAGGGAATGAAGGATAAATCATTTCTGCTAACTGTTTTTACCTGGCTGCAGGAAATGATGCATCGCCATCTTTTAAAAGAAAATTAAGCCTTTAATTCCATGGCACATGTAATAAAATGGTACTTCAGCTCTCTGCACTGAATATATGGCCCGTCGTGCCCTAATTTACTATTTCGACACAGCCTGAAATGTTCTGAAGTTATTAATGCGGCAATATATTCCGGCACAAAAGCTGGCCTTCAAAGGCCGCTGAAGCACTCAATTAACACGGAGGATGGCCGTGAGTGCCAAAGGGCAGACGGTGAGAGGCACTGCCCTGGGAGCTGGGCACAAGCTCGCCCTGCCATCGCGCGCTGGCGTGAGCTGGAGCCTGGTTCTTCGTCTGGAGGGCAGATATGCGGTCCCTGATTCACGGGCAGGCGTGAGGTGCCTGGCTCACCGCAGGCCCTGAGGAAACGCCCTTTTGCTCCCTCACCTGCATGCCTGGTTGCACTGACATCTCGCTGTCTGCCAAGAATGCCCCGGATGCCATTCTCCTTGTTCTGACTGTGTCACAGTCCACGGGGCAGTGCAAATGCTTCTGCACACGTACAGACGCTGGCATGTGCGTGCACGCACACACACGTGGTAGTTCATCCCAGGCTCCAAGCTGGCACATCCCGCTGTGTCTTGGAGAACCGGCCTTTATGGCCACAGAGCCGGCCCAGTGATCCCTGCAAAGATACTCCAGGGTGAAGTATCAAGGTGCAATCACGGACTGGAGACTCCTGTTCATCTCCTGAGCGTCCCTGCCCTCTCCTGCCCTCAGGTGATGCTGACTGGTGTGGCCAACTGTCAGCTGACCTCACAAGCCCTCCCTTCTCTTTGGCAACTGGAACAGCCACTGCATGGGGACATCTGGATGGAGCCACTCTGGGTGACAGCCCTTCTTGTAACAGAGGGAATGGCCTAAAAACAAAAAGGAGCAGAAAGATTTTGTCTTTTTAAAACTTCCCCCACTAAAGGGAGGGAAGGGCACGCCTTTAACCTGCATTTGGGGGAGGCAAAGACATAAAGTGTAACTAGAATGTTTGTACCCTCACAATACCTTGGAATAAAAAAAAAAAAAAAAAAAAAAAACTTCCCCCACGCTTTTGGGAACTGCAGCCTGGCCTGCGTCCCTGAGGCAGGTGAAGTTCTTTGTTAAAACCCCCAGGTGGCTCTGACCCCCCAGGTGGGCGGCAGGCAGAGATGGGAGGATTAGAATAGTTAACCACAGTAATTGCCTGATGCTGAGAACCCTCGCATTAAAAGCTCTGTATTTCTGCCTATGTTCAGAAAAGTTGGGATTTTGAGATGGGAAGGTCTACCACATTTCCTCCTCTGCTGGCAAAGTAGAGTCTCTCTCTTTCCTTCCTCCTCAAACCACTTGTCCTCGTTATTCGGCCTCATGGACAAGTGGCCGAGCTTTCAGTAACACTTCTGCCCTGCAGAAACTTCCAAACAGGCTCAAAGATATCGCTGGGGTCTCCGGGCTCAGGGACTCCAACTCTGTCTGTGGTCCCCTCGGCAGAGGGGCCCGGGCCCCTGGACAGTGCAAAGCAGCCCAGCTACTCCCTGCCTTCTCCAGGGAAAGGCTCGTCTTCTGTTTTGGATACAGTAGTTGGGACAGTTGACTTAGCTTTCAGCTAAGGGGAATAAGGGGAATTGCAAAGCTATCATATTCCCAAATATGGGCCTGATCCCTCCGCAGTGGGCTTGAGCAAAGTCCCCTCTGAGCTGGTGGCCTGAGGCGAGGACTGATTTTCTGAAGGAGCCGGACACCCAGGCTACCAGCCAGGTGACCTCAAGCAAATGATTTGGATGACTGTAGTACTTCTCTCCTGAGATTGCTGCAGTTATTAAAATGAGTCATCACGTGGCTGTCACCCAGAGCTGTGCCTGGCACAGAGACCCAGTTCAGCCGCTACACGCTAGCTGTGGAATGTGCAAGCCCCTTGCACTGTGGTGTCCCCGAATTTCACGCGACCATAAGTGACTTCCCCACACTCCCACAGCGAGTAAGCACTGAGCACTGGGAGTCTTCCCCACCCTCACAGGCAAGGCTTCAGTGAGTAACACGCTCATTAAGAAGAATTTGGAAAATATAGAAAACAACAAATTCTATCCCAGATGACCCCTCCTCTCCTCTCCCTGAGCCTCTGAGCCGCCTTCGCTCTCACCAGACCCTGCAGTGGCCTTCTGACCGGCCACCTGCCCTGGTCTCGTCCTACAACATTCCGTTTTCTATTCAGCAGCCAGAGGAGTCTTTCTAAAATGTACAGCAAATCCTACGGCCCCTGATTAAAGCCACTGTTGACATGCTGTGACATTGAACAAAATGCAGACCTGTGCCCTGGCCTCCAAGGCTTCATGCGGCCTGGCCCTGTCTGCCCTCTGTTCTCCTAGCAATGAATCCCCAGCCCCAGCCCCCAAACGTAAGTTCAAGGACAACAGGGACCCCATCTGTCTTGTGAGTACACAGTGCCATATCCCCATTGCCTGGCCCGTGGAGGTTACAAAACAATTACTTCTAGAATAAATGAATGATTTGAATCTGTGTAAACTAACTCTACTGCATTGCACCATTGGAAAAGGGAACAGGTGCTAATGGAAATAAATCACGTCCACTAAGCTCACATCCGTCTCTCCGCCTGACCTGGGAGCCAGTGGGCCCAGAGGCGTGAGGAAGTAGTTTGTCCCCTGCCAGGCTGAGTCTCCAAGGGCCCAGGTGGCCCTATAGGGGCCACTGGATTCAGCCACACAGGCTGTGGGCTGCACAGATCCCGGGGTGCCACTGATCCTGGAGTTTTTAGATGGGACAGAGCAGCAGCCCTGAACCCCCCAACCTGCCCTCTCAGCCCTGCCCAGACCCCGCTGTGCCTCTATGCCTCGATTACTCTCCTCCTTGAGAATTCTCAGACCAAGAAACCAGGGAACAACACGAATGGCCCCACTTGGGGAGGAAAGAGGATGGAGAGGCAGATGGGGAGGGGGAGACCTTGGTACCATCAACACAGCTTTCGGGCTTGGCTCCGCCTCTTCCTGGCTGTGCGCCCTGAGCTCGCCACTTTTCTGAGCCTCAAGCTCTGAGCGCACAGAGATCTCAGAGCATTTGGCCGAGCGGAACTGGACCCTGCACGGCCGGGCAGATCACAAAGCGCGTGCCTGTGGCAGACTCAACAGCACAGTTCGCCCGGAGCGGGCGCATCCTTTCTCCCCTTTATTTGCCGTAATGGTACATGTGAATGACCATCATTCCTTCTTGCAGATGAAGCCACAGGTAGCCCAAAGAGGTCGGATGGCTCCCAAGTCCCCCAGCTGTGGTGGTGAGACTAATCCCAGCCCTGCTGAAGGGCCCTGCAGCTCCCACCAGCCGGTGGTGGTGCCCAGAGGCCGTGGGGCAGAGGAGCCAGAGACTTTGATCTTCGAGGCTCAGCCACATGCTCTGGGAGCCTGGGCGAGTCTCTAGGACCAGCCCACTCTCCGTCCCCACCCCACTCCCGACAAGCCGTCCAGGCAGCTCTGTGGGGTCTGCCTGAAAGCCTAAAATTGGGGTGGGGAGGAGGTGGGACTCCTCTTGAAAGCCAAATCCCCACCTCGTAACTGAGCTTGGCTGTCAAGCCGAAGCCTGACACTAAGTCTGAAAACCTGGGACGGTGCTGCTGACAGCCCGGATGACAGCCCAGCTGGGAGCTCGGCTATATTTAGCCACAGGCTTGACCTAAGATGCTATCGGGAGCAGATCTGCGGCAACACTGGGGAGCAGGAAGGGAGGCAGCAGAGGGGAGGCTGCACCCCAGCTGTGCAACCTCAGTTAGCTGCTCGGGAATGTTTCCACTTCCACTTTGCTTCCAGTGTTAGGAGGGTTTTGTAATTTGCCTAGTGCTTTTGGCCTGAGAGCGATAGCCGGCATAGCAACCTTGTTAGGAGGTGGAAGCTAAAATCAATCTGCTCTGTTTGCAGCAGGAGGAAGTTCAGCACAAAGGAGCAAAGAAACATGTTGTCCATGGCTCACAGGGCCAGCTTCCTTCTGCACCCCCGGGTGATAACGGCACTGTGAGGGAGTCTGTGCCCCGGCGTTCCCAGGGTGCTTTGCGGGGAAGGGAACTCGGGCTATTCGATAGCAAGGACCCAAATCCTCCTTAATGATGCTTCTGCCTCTTAGAGTTTTTGAAAAGATCGAATGAAGTAGAGAAGTATGAAGAATGATAAATGCCATGACTTTTTCTCCCTTCCCTCGATCCTCCTAATCCTACGAGGTAGTTTTGGTAGATTTATCCCCATTCCACAGATGAAGAAACTGAACCCAACACCCCAAGAAGGTGACTTGCCTGAGTCTCCACCAGGATCTCAGCAATATCTGTGTTGCAGACACATCAATGTTTCCCATCTCTGAGGCTGACTTCACTAAATGGTTTAAGAAAATGGCCCGGGGGGGTGGGGCACTAATTTCCCAGAAGTGATCTTACCTCTGCTCTTTGAAGTGTCACAAAATTGAGACTGCTCCTGTCAGCAGCCCCGTCTCAGGCTGCTGAGAGCACTTCTAGCACCTGATTAAAAGGGGGGCCTTGTCTTCCTGAGCAATTCCCAGCCTGCGCCTCCTACTCCCATCCCAAAGCCAGGCCGGAGAATGATGGCGGACTGCTGGATGCTCCTGGATTCGGGACCGTGTCGGAGCCACAAAGGAGGACACAGCCGACCCCCTGCCCCAATGACAAATCCTACTTGCTTGCAGCTTCCACCGTCCCAGCCCAAGCCGTGCATGGAGCACTCCACATGCAGGTGCGGCTGGGCCAGGCTGAAGTGCCCTTCAGGGTGAGCTCCTGTCACAGGCTGTGACCCGGCTGCTGGGGGATTTGGAAGCGAAGCACAGGGAAGAAGGGGCCGGCCTGACTTACGGTTCTCCCGCGGGGATGTCATCCTTTCAGCTCTGCTTGGGAACATGTTAACCTCACATATTAACAGAAACAGAGACTCGGGAGATGACCTCTTGGCCACAGTCATATGGCCAGGAGCACGGCAGAGAAGGGACTCCAAGCCAGGGCTCTGCCCTAAACAGCGCCTGCACTCTGCCATCTGCCGTGGAGTGCCCTGTGATGCCTTCTCAGTGAAGCTGGAGGCCGCGTCCACCCAGGCGCGTCCCCTCTGGTCTCACCATCAGCAACTGGGAGCCCAGGAAGGGTGCCCTGCCCCGAGGGTGGCTAAAAAGACCACTTCTCCACGCCCCCTGCCCTCCCCGGCACTCTCCACCCGGCCCCTAACATAACTAGGCAGCTCTTGCGCACATGGGCTCCATTTCCTATAGCTCACAGTGGCAAGGACCCACAAATGAAAACGTCCAACGCTGCCGGAGATGTGATCAAACAGGCGGGCTGACTCACTGCTGGTTGTGGTGGGAAGCAATTTGGCAATATGCATGCACAGAGAGCTTAATAATGTGTACCTCTTTGACCCAGTCATCACATATCTGCAAATATACTGTGGGCGCTAAGTCTAAATAAGTCTTACCTATAAAAATCTTTATCACGGCATTTTTGTAAAGAGTCAAATAACATCAAAATCCCGTAGTATAAATATTAACCCATTAAAAATAGTGTTTCAGAAGCATTCATAGTAACATGAAAATTCTTTTTATAAAGTTTAGTGACGAAAGAAAGTTATGAAATTATGTAGATTGTGTGATCACAGCTATGTGGAGAAAATAAGAAGTAAAAGATGTTAAATAAACCAATGAATGAGTTGGTATTCACATGGCACACGAGATTACGGGCAAAGTCTTTACTTATTTTTTTATCGGCAGTCTTTATTTGTTTAGACTAGTTTAGGTCGACAGTAAAATCGAGCACAGAGTGCGGAGATGTCCCCGCAGATCCCGCCCCGCACATGCACGCCTGCCCACTGTCAACGCCCTGCCTGGTTTTTCCCCCGCTGTCTTGTTTTTCACCACGAAATTGTCTAGAATGAGAAAAATACATTCTTTTAGGAAAGAAGGAAGAAAGGAAGTGAAGGAGAGAGGTGGAAAGGCAAGAAGAGGACCCTGTCACCCCCGAGTAAGACACAGACGGGTTCCTGTCCCTTTTAGCTTTCCCGTACTCCCTGCTGTTTCGCCAGCTGGTGGGCTCCTCGCCAGGTTAAGCATGTGGCCTCGTCCCCTGTCCACGCACGCTCTCCCGGGAGGGCCGTGCCAGCACCCCAACCTTCCTGTAGTCACCAAATCCGAGCCGTCTCTGCAGGAAGCCTCCCGGGCCGGCTCTCCCACTCCCTGTACCTCAGTACCTCAGGCAGGTTCCCCCTGGGACCCGGCAGACCCCTCTCCCACCTGCAGCCACAGCCCTTCTTCCCCTGGGTCCCCAGGTCTGCGGGGTCCACGGCACAACCTGCAGGGTCGGCCACTCGCCAGCAGGGGGCAGTGTGCTAAGCCCAAGTAGGGCTAGGCCTGTGCCCGCGCATCTCGGGGTCCCTGGTGCCCAGAATCGGGGGGCGCAGGAACACTGGCTGCATGAGGGGATGTCCACAGGCCTCTGTTCAGCACTCTCAAGAGCTTTACACAGGGAACCGGGTTTTCCCAGGCAGCAATGGTGGGGTCTGCACGCGTTAGATCACCCACAGGAGCAGGGCTCCTGGCCACCTGTGGGGGTCTCCTGAGGGCTGGTCCCACCAAACTGTGCTGCCGAGGAAAGAGTCCGTGTTGGGGGTTTGCCATCCGCACCCCGGGTAACCTCGGACAAGGCCCCTGAAAACCTCACACTGAGTGTGGCGCTAAGGGTTTCCCATACGTTGTCTTTACTTAGCGTAGACACAGAAATGCCAGGTCGATATTGTTACACCCACCTTCTCAGTAAGACAACTGAGGCGGAGGGAGGATAAACAACTTGCCCACCCCCTCATAGCTAGTAAGAGGCCAACCTGGGGTTTGAAACCAGACACCAGGTCTTTCCTCTCCTCTGCCTCTCAGTCTGTCATCCCGGAGGTCGGGCAGGGCCGTGGCAGCCGACTTCCCTAAAGGAGGTGGGAAACATCCCCTGAGGTCACAGCTCTGCTTTAGGTCTTGCTCTCTTTCAAGCCCAGACGCTGGGCAGGCTTCCGCTGGGCCGACCCAGCATTTCAACAGCAATCACTATTAAAATAGTTCCTCAAGGGTGTGGCCGGATTGGTGGCTTTATCCTGCTCCAGATTAAAACCATGGTCGATGGCAGCCCGTGGCTGGTAGACGCAGTTCTCGCTGATGCCCGTGGTGGTGGTGACATCTGTTTATGTCCGACTTGCCTAGTTATGCAACCCTTAGTTTTAAAGAGTTCTTCCTCTTTAGGGTAACTGAGAATCTGACACCCCAGTCAATGGGGTTTTTGTCTGGGGTGGGGGTGTCCTTACGCGGGGGATTGTTCATGTGTTTACTGGCCGAATCGACCCTTACTTACGTGAAAGGCATGTCTGCGCGGTGTGTGTGTCGCCGCTCCCATTCTAGGCTCTCCACGCCCCTTGAGGTGAAGTTATAATGGAAGCAGGGAGCAGACCCCTCCGACACCCCCGGCCCAGGCCCTCGTCTTTACAGACCCTGCACTCCCCGGGGAAGGAGTTCATGGGCGCCTGGACTCGGAGTCAGGACCCCAGGCTTGAGTTCCAGCTGCCTCTGGGCTCAGAGCCCCACCTGTGGAACATGAGGGCAGAACAGGGTGACTCGTGAAAATGCTTTGCGGAGACTAGTGGTTGCAGGAGAACCCTCTGGAGGGCTGGTAAACACAGCTTTCTGGGCCCACCTGAGTCTCTGGTTCAGCGGAGCCTGGACTCTGCATTTCTAACAAGCTCCAAGGTTCTGCTGCTGCTGAGCCGGGACCCACACCTAGAGAACTTGTTAGAACTTCTTAGAACTTAGCCCGAGGAGAATTTCTGGCTAAGAGTGAAGCACCACTCGGTGGGGAGCATCATTAGGGTGCGGCAGGGCAGTGGGTCCCACCCGAGGGAAGCCGACCCCACACCGCCATTCTGCACACTTCAGCGTAGTGCCTCCTGACTCCAGATAAGCCAGGCGCTTGTTTAAAAACAAAACAACAGATAGTTGGGCCCTGGCCCAGACTTACCGAATTAGAAGTTCCCAGGGAGATACCTGGTAATCTGCATTGTGACCAGGCTCCAGAGACGTTTGGGAAATGCTCAGCTTCATGACTAGTTCCGGACGGGAAAAAATTGTATGGGAAAGCAAATGTTCACGTCCCTTCCAAGTGGGTAAGAAGCGAGAGCATCGTAAGAGGGATCCTGCAACCTGGAAACGAACGCCTTGCGAGGCCTCCGTGGAACGTTTCTGGTGGCATCGGGAAGCAGGACCGAAGTGGACTGCACGGTGCCGCCGCGTCCCAGCACCGGGAGGAACCTGCCTGCAGCAGGGCATCCGCCCACTGTTCCGCAGGCACTCGTGTCCCTAACCTGACCCTAGGGAACCCTACAAGAAGCACAGCACTCTTGAAAGCAGGGGTCCCCCTGGCCTGGCTGCACCTCAGACTCCCCTGGGAGGCCTTGTGACCTCCCCCCGGGATGGAACATTGCTCCAGACCCGTTCAGTCAGCAACACAGAGCCGGGACGCAGGTCGGCAGTGTGGAGCGCACCTCGGGGGACGGAGCACAGGCGCTGCTGGGAAGGCAGAGAGGCCGCGTAGCCAGGACCCCCGGGTCACGCCATTGGTCATATGTGCCCACCCCATCTGCATGGCGCAAACAAGGACAGTGACCAAGTGCACGGTGTGTCTGACATGAGGGCTCTCTTAAAATAAAACCCCGTCGTGTTCGGATGCTTCTTTAAAGACTATTTTTGAAAAGATGCTCGACATCATTGATGGGAAATGCAAATCCAAACCACCATTAAGATACCAGCGCACACCCATGGGGGTGGCTGCTGTCAGAGGAACGGAAAACAACAACTGTCTGCGGGGACGTGCAGAAATTGGAACTCCTGTGCACTGCTGGTGGGAATGTAAACGGCGCAGCCGCTGTGGAAAATAGCACGGCATTTCCTCCAAAGGTTAAACATAGAATTGCCGTATAATCTGGCAATCCTACTTCTCACTATAGACACAAAAGCAGGGACGTGAGCAGATATTTGTGCACCAATGTTTGTAGGAGCATTACTCACAGTAGCCAAGAGGTGGAAACAACCCAAATGTCTATCAGCGGCTGGATGGAGAAGCGAAATGCGGTCCCCATACAGTGGAATGTGTCGGAGCCTTGCAAAGGAAGGAAACACTGACACACACCCACGTGAACCTTGGGGACATTATCCTAAGTGAATAAGCCATCACAGAAAGGCAAAGACTGTGTGATTCCACTTACAAGCAATTCTTAGAGCAGTCAAATTCAGAGACAGGAAGTAAATGGTGGTTGCCAGTGGCTGGGGGCTGGAGGAGGAGAATTGGGGAGCTGCTGTTTAATGAGGACAGAGTTTCGCTTTTGCAAGATGAAAACAATTCTGAAGACTGGTTGCACAGTCGCGTGAATGTACCTAACACTGCTGCACTCTATGCGCTATGCTTAAAAGTGGTTAAGACAGTAAATTTTATGTTGTGTGTATTTTACCACAATTACAAAAGAAAATCACAACATAAAAAAATGTTGTGGAAACAACTAAGGTGCCTTTCACGATAAAGTAGGCTTTATTTGAACCAAGCGTCAGCGTCAGGGCTGGGGCTGAGGATGTGAGGCCCAGGTGTGTCAAGTTTCATATTCCCTAACACAGAATTAATCTGCTAGGGAACAATTGTAAGCAAAGAACATTGGTCGCAGAAGTCTGTGTGTCAATGCCAAGCACACATTTACGACTGTGCTTCATTCATTCACTCTTCTTCCTCTACAGACAGTTGCCGGGCGCCGGGCCTGGGCCAAGGAGAGGGAGAAGAATCAGGGAGCAGGCTCCAGCCCGCAAGTCCTGTTGGGGAGAAGTGGCCCAGTCTCCGGAAAGCAGCAGCAGGAGAGGGAGAGAGGACCGGAGAGAGGGAGGCCCAGCAACCTTTCCCAGGCAGTGGCGGAGCAGCTGGAGAGGGGGCAGGTGGAGGAAGGGCCCTTCGGGGCCTCGTGCAGGGAGTGTTTCGGGAGGCCTAGCTGTACCCGCTTCCCCTCTGTAGCCCCAGCCCCTGGCACACACTGGGGACCCAGCAAATGTTGGCTTGTGACATGTCAGGGAGGGGCTGAGTTTGCGAGACATCCTGAAGGCTGCCCGCCCTCAGCCCGGGGAGGGGTTTAAAGTGCAGGCCTTCACCCGGGGTCTGGGAGGACTCGTTCCTCTCCTCTTTTGTGGACAGCCCCTCTGCCGGCCCATGGCCTTCCAAGCCAGTGACGGATCGTTTTCATTCATTCAGATTGAACAGCAAGACGAACTGGGTCCGATTTCTGATCAGCTTCATTTCTCAGGCTGCTCAGGGAAGATAAAATCCATTAACTGCCCCCTGCTTCCCTGCGAGGGGCGCTGTGCTCCCCGTGCGGCGAGATGGGAGCTCTCGAGGGCGAAGACTCATTTCACGTGGATCAGTGCCTGGCTTGTTGTAGGTGCTTAATAAATATTCAGTCGTAACCATCTTAATTACTGGATTACATCATGTCTGTCTTAGGGTAGGACATAAATAAGTAATGCCACGATAATAATGAGGCCCTAACGGAGAGCCGCTCGGTTTGAGTTCCCACAACCACGCAAGCGATTTTAATAAATGTAGGTGGATTTCATATTTCATGGAGAAGCATCTCCTCACAGCAGGTACACGTTTCTGAAGACAAGCCTTATTTAGTACTAACGGGAGCAGAACACTTCCAGGTTGCCTGTTTTGTGTCCTCTTGCGACTGAATTCAATTCAAGGTGGCATCCAGTCCTCCGAGTGTCTGCGAGTGTCCACAGGCAGTGTCAAGGAGGGGGACAGGGCTGGGTGTCAGGGGGTCCAGCACTCTGGCTGGCTTAAGGTGAGACAGGGAGGCAGGCAGGCTTTGCTGTGGTCCAGCGGTACCTGCGCAACACGGCTGAAGCCAGGGACGGAGCAGCAAGTGCAAAGTCTCCGGCCGGGCAGGCTGTGCAATGAACGTTGACAGCAGGTACTTGGCAGGAGGGCGCAGGCCCCATCCACAGGGCAGCCCCACGCAAGTCCTGCCCCTGCCCCATATGGGAATGCCACCCGGTGGTACCCGATCTCCCATTTAAAAAGCCAGAAATGCAGCTATCACTGCAAAAATCTCTTGATTTTTAAATACTGCTTATCAATTCAAATTATTTTAGGACAAAACACACCTGAGGGTTTTGGAGCTACATCTGGCCCTGGGCTGCACCAGGCAGCACCGGCGTTTGGAGCTGAGAGCCAGGGCGAGCGAGCAAAGGTGTGTGCGCCGGGCCCTCCGTGAAAGCCCGGAGTGGGCAAGGGCGGGAAAGCCCCTGGCCTAGCAGTTGGGCGCCCAGCTCTGGCTCTGACACCAGCTCTGTTATCCACCAGACCCGCCATGTGACTTCCTGTAAGTCTCCAAGCCCCTGCTCCCGACGCTGGAGAGCCGTGGGGACGGGGTCGGGGAGTGGGAATTGAGGAGGCTGCCGGGGCTGGGGCTGTGCTGGGAACAGCTGCGCCCTACAGTGACCGGAAGCCGTCTGCAGAGCGGACAACACCACGCCCCTCATAACAGCACCTAGTGGATGCCCAAGAAGTCATGTGAATGCCTCACGGCTCCCTGAATTCTGGCCTCTAGAATTCTCTGGAAGCCTCTGGAAGTAGAGCTGGTCTTGCAGAGTTAAGGCCTGAATGTCAGATACTGACCCCAAGGGGAGATGATGACCTGCAAACCTACTCATCTGAGAGTGCACAGTCTGGCCTGCCCCGACCACGCACAGCGCCAGAGCCAGGCCTGGGCCCACTGCGAGTATCCGTTTCCCACTCTGTGCTTAAAACTGGCAAGAGAACAAAGAGGAACCTTTTCTGGGGAGCTGAGGCGTGTGGGGCAGGGGTGGCCTTGACACGCTCCATTCGCCAACAGGAATCCCTGCAGCTCTGACCAAATGGCAGGTCCGTGAACTGGGCAGCCCATCCGTGGGCCTGAGCACCCCCACCTCCCTCCTGGGGCCCAAGGTGACCCTCTGAAGCAGAGGCCATGCCCACAAAGAAACCTCGGGACCTGCAAGTCTCCAGGAAGCAGCTCCCTGCCCCGGACACAGTCACCAGGCCACAGCACTGGCCGCTGGGGAATGACTCTTGGGAGAAAGTGTAATGGACAGTTCTGGGCTTTCAGGAGAGACCCCGCCTGCACTGGGGTATTTTTTAAGCCCCACCATCCCATACATCCATTCTGGGGGGTTAACATCCCTGGTGAAGTTAGCCACTCGCCTTCGTGTGGTTCCAGCAGGAAAGTCTCGGGGAGCCGTGTGGGGTGAGGAATGGAAGAGTCCCTTGTCAAAGGTAGGACCAGTGTTCTTCACCCTGCTGCAAAGCACCTTCATGAAAAATTCATTATTATCTTCTTAAAGGAGAAATCAACCCACATGCATATGTATCCCACTGACAAAACTATATTTGTGGTTTTGGTTATTTTCTTCCTTTAACACTTGGCAATATAGTATTTGAGACTTTTTCATATAAATACGTTTTTTTCTTTACATGAAAATATATGTTTTTACATTAACGTATAAACTCCACTTTTACTTGCTTAACAATCTACTATAAATATTTTCTCCTATTTTAATATTTTAATCTGTAAGGGCAGCCCTAGGCAACCAACCTCTAAAGTTGGACATTTGTTTTTGATGTTTCATGTACTTGCCAATATTCGCAGAGATGTTGGGCTCCCTGAAGCCGCATTATATCAAATAACCCTAAGTGAGGTTACCAGACAGACTGGAGTCTGCAGGATGGCCACCTCCTCTGCCATGTGGCCCGAGGGACCTTCTCAGATCTCACCCTGGCTCCCACTGGGCCCCACCCAGGCGCTCTGCCTCCCTGGCTGCAGCTCTCTGCTGCCCCAGGGCTCCCGGCTCCTCGTCAGCTCCCCTGACCCTCTCTTTCTGTCCTCCCCGCCCCAGGGAATTTTCCATTTTTTAAAATTATGGGACATTTCAAATGTAAACAAAAGTTCAGAAAATGGTATAACAAATGCCCAACTTCAAAAATACTGCTGGGCCTAAACTGCACCCCATTTCCCCGTGCCCTGTGCGCTCATTCATGGCTATCGGTGTAGGGCTCTCTGTACAGTAAGGCCTCTTCTTTCAACACGGCACCATTACGGCGCCTGCAATGACAGCAGTGATCTCGGTACCGTCAGTTACTCAGGCGGCGTTCATAGTTTCCTCGCTGTCTCACGAACGTTTGCTAGAGACGATTTGTTGGGGTCGGGGTGCAAAGAGGCTGCATGTGGCACTTGGTCAACGTGTCTCCAGCGGCTTTAAAGCGACAGGTCTCACCTGCCTTGTTTTCAACAGCTGATTTGTTATAGAAATCGGGTCCTGTTCTGCAGAGTCGTCCACAGGTTTGTACAGTTTTCCCAGATTTTGCTGATTGCTCCCTCCCGGTGGCACTGACCGGCCTCCTCCGTTTCTGCTCTTCCTGTAGTCTCGTGGCTCAGTCCAAGGTCAGAGATTGCCAGGATTACAGGCGTGAGCCACCACGTCCGGCCAGGAACTACCTTTCAAAAATACTGCTAATCTAGTTTAAAATTGTGTAAGGTGCTCGCATGGGTCCAAGTCAAATCAACCCAAAAAAGGGCAGATTCGGGGAAGTCTGGCTCCTACTCCTAATCCCAACAACCTGTTTCTCCTTCCCCATAGGCAACTTTTTAAAAAATGTATTCTATTTTCTTTTCATATAAATGAATACATACGAATACACATGCATTTGTAGCCTCACCTGTTTAAGTGAGGGGTGAACATCCTGTACCCATGTTTCTCCTCCTTGTCCTGAGAATTACTCCCTGCGGGGACACACAGATGTTCCTGGTTCCTTTCTACAGCCGCATGGTACCCCATGGTGAGGACGTGCCCAGCTTCTTGGCCTCCACGAGCTGCCTCCTCAGCCCCAAGCCACCAAGTTTTTCAGCCATTGCAGACCTGGTATTACTCTCCAGTCCCGCCACGATAGAGCCAAGGCGACCACAGTTATGACAAAACGCTGTCACTGGCCTGCAGGCATATCCACCTGTGCTAAGCACTTGCATCAAACACCAAGACAGGGCCCGGCAATCAGTGTTTTCCCCTCCAGGGGATTTGAGAGCCGCTGCCTGAGATAAGCCCAACACTCTGAGGCCCTAATGGCAAGGAGAGGGCAAGGCGGGAGGAAGCCCCCAGTGGGGTCAGCCTCCCCCGCTCATTCCCTGCTCAGAACAAGGCACAGAACAAGGCAGGCAAGAAGCAGAGCTCTAGGGGTTGCGTTCTGGGGGAAGGGAGTGTATAGGCAGCATGAACCTATGAACAAAGAAGCGAGAGGGTTTCTGGTAGTGACCAGGGCCATGAAGGATGCAACAGGGGCATGACAGAGGCTGGCTGGGGCCAAGGTGAGGGCCTCCAGAGGGGGTGGCCAGGAAAGACCTCTCGGAGGAGGTGGCACTTGAGTTGAGGCTCGAATGTCAAGAAGGAAGCGGCGGTGTAAAGATCAGGGGCAGAGTGCTCCAAGCAGAGGGCCAGTGCAAAGGCCCTGAGGCAAGATGGAGCCTCATGCACAAAGATGGACAAGGAGGCCAGAGTGGCTGGAGCCAGGGATTCTTACCTTGGTCCCCTCTAGGACTAAAGCAGCCCTGCCACCCCTGCACCAGAAGTGGGTGTGGGACAGACAGTGGGGAGGAGAGCAGGTGGCGCCTGGGGTGCTTGGCGCTCCAGCCCTGCCTGTGGAGCCCCGTCCCCCACCGCCAGCCTCGCCGAGGGGTCCCGCCGCCGCCTCCCCAGTTCTTCCAGGCAGGCCCTGCTTCCACCGCACGTGAGCGTTAAGGCACCAGGGAAAATGTGGTCTGAGGCGACAGCGAGACCTGACTCTGAGACCAGCGCGGCTGCCGATTACATAATTTGGGGCAAGAGATTTTACCTCTTTGAGCTTGTTCCGTGTCTGGAAATGGAGCTAAGAACACCTGCCCCCAGGTGGCTGTGAGGATCGAATGCACGTCCAGCTTCTAGCGGGCACTTGGAAAATGGTAACACTCAGCACATTTTTCTTCATTCTGAGCTACACGGCCCGGGCACAGCCAGCCCAGCGCTGGCCAATGGACACGCAGTGTGTCACTTTAAATTTCCTAGCAGCCAAATTCCAAATGCAAAAAGAAGTCTGTAAAAATAAATTTTAATAATATGTCTTATTAAGCCCAACATATGCGAAGTTCTATCATTTTGACATGTCATCAGTATAGAATATCACCGAGATATTTTACAGGGTTTTCTTCGTACCAAGTCTTCGAAATGCAGGGTGCGTTTTACACTGACGGCGCGTCGCGATTCTGACGAGCCGTGTTGCAGGCGCCTGTAGCCATGTGGGGTTGGTGTCCACAGAAGTGGGCAGAGTGGCTCTGGGGCAGAGGCCGGCAAATCCAGCCCTCTGTGTCTGTACAGCCCTGTGATCTAATGCGGTTTGTACATGTTTCAACAGTTGAGGGAAAAAATCAAAACAAGATATTTGGGACATGCGGAAATTATATAAAACCCAAATTTCTGAATTTGAATTCTGAAATTGAAAGTTTTATTTACAGTGTTCGCCACTGCTATTTATTAGAGGGTCTCTAATTGCCTTCCTGCCACGGCGGCAGAGTCGAGCGGTTGCAACAAAGACTCTGGCGTGCAGAGCCGCGAACTCCTGCAGAAAACTTTGTCAGCGGTGCTCTTAGACTGGCTGTACTCAACCTGGTCTCTAGGCATCTCCGTGGGGAAAACAATCTGCTCAGATCCAGCTCCACGGGGAGCCGGACCTCCCGGCTGGTCGCTCTGGCTTTGTTGTATTTGGTAGTGTTTTGATAAACTGGATTGACTTCATTTCACACTGTAGGTTCTGTTTCTTTTGTTTAAGCCTTTTATTGTAAAGTCCTAAGCAAAGAATCCTAAAGGAAAGGCCTTGAGGGGAGGCCCTAGCCAGGGTGGCCCTCGGGTGACTGTGACAGTCGCCATCCTGGCAGCGGGCTGGTCAGATGGGGAGGACGGCAGCCCTATGGAAGGGGCCTCAGTGACCTGGGTCTGTGGGCTGTTTTCAAGCTGTGAGCTACAAACAGTGCCCTCCCCCATAAACCCAGCCCCTCTGAGCCAGGTACTGGACGGGCATTAGCAGGCAGCGGCCCTCCGGTCAGCACCAGCCCGGTGCTCCTGGAGGAGGGCTCCGACTGCTCGGGCCCTCAGCAGGTGAGCCGCCCAGCTGGGCCTGAGCCCCAGAGCACCCTTCTCCGGTGACACCCATCTTGCCATCAGCCCTGGGGACACCCATGTACCGTGTGCCCACACTGGGGCGCAGAATCCCCTCGGTTCCCGCAGCGAATCACCAGCTGCGGAGGGCCCTGGCACACTGTGGGTGGACGGAGGCTGCGTCCTGAACCCGGGCTGGTGGAGTGGCGAGCCGGGACGCAAGGACGACAAACTGCTGGACAGGCAGGCGGGCGGACCCTCCCTGCATCCTCGGTGCCGCTGTCAGCTGCATGGCGTCCCGGGACCGCCGCCAGCCTCAGTTTCCTCCTCTGTAAAGAGGACACATTAAATGCTGTCACAGAGGGACAGAATGAGGGTTCTGGGGAACGAAGCACAGCAAGTGTTTTCCTGGCACATAGTGGGTGCTCGGAAAATACCGGGTCCCCTTGTCTTGTCTTTCCTTGGCTCCTTGACAGGTAGCAATTCACGGGGACAGAGCGAAATCATGCTGGGACCTAAGATCAGGAGCGTACAGTGTGGAGGTCCACTTACGCAAGGACCGTGCAGCAGGCGAGCGAGCGTTCTGGGGGAGTTGACGAGCGTGTTCACGCCGCCGCTGTTCCGATTACTGTTAACATTATCAAGCCAGGGCAGTGCGCCAACCTCCCGAAGAAGTTTACGGAAATGACTCGTGAAGAAAGCTGGGCCCTAGTGCAGAATGTCTCCCTGCAAGGAGCCGTATTTAACCAGGACACAGGGGTAGAAGAATCAGGTGAGCAGCCTCGTGTTGTTTGCAGGAATGTGAGCTTCTGATACCCAGAACCAGAAACTGGCCTGCAGGACCCATTCTGCCTTGCCCTCGTTGCCAGCTTCTGAACATTTCTAATTAATACAGAACATTTCTAATTTGCTGCGAAATTAAGTTAGCAGTCACCATGTGCGTCGCGGCGCTAGCTGGACGGTTTTTACCCACGCTGTTAGGGGGACGTGCTGCCCTCACGATGTTCCAGGGGCCTTGCTGAGGGTTGTAGCCAGTGAAGTCCCTGCAAGGAGGGGACACAGTGAGCACGCTGCCTGAGGACAGCCTTATTTACGCGCTTGCAGAGTGTGCAAGCGGCCGTGTCTGTCAGGACGGCCAGGGAGCGCGCTGGCTCGCGCAGCACCCGCGGTTCCGCATTTAGAATTGTGTCTTCATTCACATTCTTTCCGTGCAGCTCACGGCTCCTGGACTGGGAGAGGGCGGCCACTTTTCCTGGGCCAGCCACCTGGACGGATGCCAGCTCCAGGCCACGCAGACCCCGAGTCCTTGGTCCAGAGCCTGGGCTGAGCTCTCTGGCTGTGTTTTCTTGCTGAGGGTGGTCCACACCAGTGTACCCGCTGTCACTGATGCAGATGTGGGGGTCTGTAGCACAGGACAGGTGGAGGCATTTTCCAAGAGAAATCAGATTCTGCAGGGGTCAGCAGTGCCCAGGCCAAGCTCTGAGGGCCACCTGCTCCCGGGACAGGCCCTTGCTGGGCCAACTGTGCTTTGTTATTCTCCCCGGATCCCTCCTGCTGACGTCATGGACAGTGCTGCCTGCTGCCGCCCGGCCCCTTGAATGTTCCCCTCGTCATCCTCATCTTCCAGGTGTTCCTTGCTCAATCAGCCACTCCCAGCAACGCCATCAGCTCCCGCCACTGCTAGGGTCCCAAACAAGACTTGAGGTCGTGTTCTCCACCTGGGAAGCGTCAAGAGCGGGCTGGGGGAGAAAGGTACGGAGGCGGGAGGAAGGCAAGTGAGGAAACTCAGGGGCCCTGCTGAATCTCTGTGCTCACGTTACCCACGCCCCGAGGCGACCTCCTCCACAAAGTGAGACTCGGCAATGCAACGTCTCCTAACATCTGGACAGAACTCTTGGGGTCAAACAGATGACATATGAACAGGCTATACATTTGTTCAACGTGTAATAGGGAAAAAAAAATATTATTAAATCCATGATTTCTCAGGTATTATTGTTTTCCATAAAGCTCTGTTCAAAAATAAAAAAAAAAGCAAATAGATTTAAATTTTCTTTAAAGAAAAATATTAAGTAAATGTTGATACAGATGGTTGAGGATGTGTCAAAAATCCTGGGAGAAATGGGGAAAAAAAAACAAATGACTAATATTTGGGAAGCTTCACAATATGGAAACATATGTGTGTACATGAGCTCCTCTGATCCTCAACCCACAGAGCATGGGCATGCTGTTCACCTCAGAAACGGGTAAACTGAGGTTCAGGAAGGTTAAGTATTTGACCCAAGTCAGATGGCTAGGAAATATTGGAGCCAGGGCTCCAAGTCCTGGGTACTATTTTAAAATGTTGGCTCACGTCTTAAGTTGATTTTTTTCACCTGCCAAGTTGGCTGGTGTTTGTTTTGACAAGCAGGGGATGCGGGTGGGTGGGTAAAACTGAGGGGTTCACTTTTGGGCTCCCTCGAACCAGCTCTGAGTGTTGAGCAGTGAGCAGATGTCCCTGAAGTGAGATCCTGAAGCTCTCAGGGCAAAAGACAAGTCCCGAGGCTCCGGGCAGGGGGAGGGTCTGGATGCCCTGGCTGGGTGGGCTCTAACACCTCGGTCTACAGGGCAATGAGGAGCTATTCTCTCCGACTTGGTTTGGACAAAAGTGCACAGACCCAGGTCCCTGTGACGCTGGCCGCCATCAGGCTCAGGCTGGAGGCGGTGCCAGGCCCCGAGATGGGGCTAGACAGAGGTTGCTGCCCTTGAGGAACCACGGGGTACAGAGGAGGCAGTCTGCAAATAGATCCAGAGACACAGTGCGCTGCAGACTTCCAGGGGCTTTGAGCACTGCACAGAGCTGGGCACCCAGGGGGACAAGTCACCTCCACTTTCTCAGGTCACAGGGCAGGGGAGCATGAGAAAACGCTCTTGGAAAGAAAGAAAAAGTCTTGCATTAAACCCTGGAAGTAAGCAGACTCTTACCAGGCCAGCTTGGGAGGGCAAGGAGGGCAACCCGGGAGCTGGCACGGACGAGCAAAGGTATGGCAAGTGGAGAAAGTCTGGGAGTCTGTGGGCGGTGTGAGGAGCAGGTGACCCCGAGCCGAGACAGAAAGCAGCTATTGGGAAGGCAGGTACAAGCCCATCTCAGGGTTGTGGGGGCCAGCCCCTCCCAAAGATGGAAGGGGGAGCCCTTGCCTGGCAGAACGGGGCTGGCCACCGGACCTGGACCTTGCAAATAGCTCACCGCGGCCGAGCCCACCGAGTGGACACTTACCTTGCCTCCTCCCCGACCGTTCCACATCCTTCCGCAACTCTCACCCTCAAACCCAGCCCGGCCTTCCCCAGGCCTGCAGCCGGGCACATTATTTTGCTCCAAAAGCACGGCAGAGTGCGGCTCCTTACTCGAGGAATGCAGGCTGTGGTCGTCCAGAGCCGATGATGAAACGGGCTATTTCTGCCCCGGGACATCAGCAGGCCTCCGGGCGCTGGCTCCAGGGCACACACTCTCCTGTTTTGAATGTTTCCCCAAACAAATGTTTCCCTTCCCACCTTGGGATATTTTTATTTGACTCTAGGTGCTGGAATAGCTTTAGGAATCGTTCTGGGTCGACGCTGGAATCGTGGTTAGGGTCCAGGCAGGCGGCAGCAATTTCTCACTCCCAGAGTTATCTATTACTCGTGGCTGATCTGGATGTAAAAATAGCTGCTGAGGCTGTTTGTTTAATCTGACTGTTACTTGACACCACGCGGGTGTTGCATGGGACTGTTTGCCTCTTCCCCACCAAGAGCTCCATTTGGTCTCCCCCGGCTGGTCTCTATTTAGGTAAGCTTCTCCGGCTTCCAGCGTCTGGCAGGCTTCTGGGCACTGATTTTCCTCGGACGGGTAGGTTTGCGAGAAACAGGAGGCTTGGGGCTTGAATCCACTCTCCTCTCCTCTCCGGGCAGCCCAGCTAAGGAGGGAAGAAGTTTGGGCTGCTGGGCAGAGCTGGCTCTCTCGTTACTGGGCAGCCTGAAGAGCGAACGGCCGGGACCCGCAGAGCGGAAGGTACTGTCCGGACACTTGTCTGGCTCCTTGGCGTGGGCAGGGAGGCCCACGCTCATGGCAGCAGGGCCGCTCGGGCCGGGCCGGTGGTGTCCTGGGTGTCGTTCGGCGCCAGGGCACTGTGCAAGGTGGAGTGTGTGTGTCAAGGGTTGCTGGGGTGGGGGATCTCGGTGTGCTGGACGGGCCTCGCGGACCTGTACAGAGGACATGGTACATACACACGAGACTGTGTCCTTACGTGTTGTCTGCCAGGGCGCTCTGTTCCCACACGGCTGAGTAAGAGCACGCCTATGGACGTGCCCAGGGCCCTGCATTGCCACACGGGGTGACCCCGTGGTCACAGGTTTTGAGGCTCTCTGGTCTCCCCCAGGTCTCGGCCTGGCAGGTTCATACGAGCTGTAACAGAGAAAGTTGGTGATTGGGACATTGTGGCTCATGGACTGTGAGCACGTGTGTCCCCAAAACAAACCCTCCTCGGGCTGCTGTTCCCGTGCACCCCGGCAGGGCCCCAAGCAGACACCCGCAGGGTGGGCTTGACAACTCTAAAGTCGTCTCTCTTCTTTTTTTCTGGGGGAGAAGAATTGGTCAGTGGTTGAGAAGAGCAGTGCTGACTGTGTGTGGAAAGCTAGAACAGAGAATTACTATTCAGGGCTTTAAAACACCTCCCTCAGCATAGGAACCCGCAGAGCAGATTAAACAAACATGCACGTTAAATGAGGCCCGGGTTTCCAGCGTCGGAGCTCCCTGTACGGTAGCAGTTGGTAAACTACAGCCTGTAGGCTGGGGGCTGGTTTTATAAATAAAGTTTTATTGGCACACAGCCACGATCATTCGTTTGCATATTGTCTGTGGCTGCTTTCACCCTGCACCAGCAGAGATCACATGGCCTGCAAAACTGAAAACATTTACCATGTGGCCCTTCACAGAAAAAGTTTGCTGACCCCTGCAGTACAAGAACATTTCTTGACATGGGTCTATTTAATACAAAATGTATTAAAAAGCAGTGAAAATTCTTGCTTAGGATAAGCTGTGGGCCAGCCACTTCAGGCCCAGTGTCTGGCTGGACCGGTGCCTCCTGCCCCTTCCATGGGCCCATTTTTCAGGTCTGGCTGGTGCAGGAAACGCCCAGTTTGGTGTTGTGCTGCTGGGAGGGTTAGTTTAGCTGTGGAATCACCAGACACACAGCGTGTCCGTGTGGCCTGGGCTGAGCTGGGCAGATTGTGCTTATCAGGGTGGTTTATAAATAGCCATCTCCGGGTGACCAAGTCCAACATGCATCTGCCCCTGGGTCTTTGGGGTGGAACAATTGTGCCTGCTCTTGGGTGACCAGAAGCTCGTTGGGAAGGGAGCCACTGTGCATGCTGGGAGGAAGGGGTCTGGTGGAAAGCTGCGTTCTAGAAGCAGAGGGGCTTGGCTCCCCTGGAAACCCAGGGAGAGAGAACTATCTGAAGGAGACCGGGAAGGCCAGAGCTGGCTTTGTATCCTCTGCCTCGATGCCTTTTCGCCAGGACACGGGCAAGTGTCTGCATTTTCTGCCTTTTTGCTCCTGGCCTTAAGGCAGCCCTGGAGACCCTTACTGAAGAGGGGAAGCCCCACGTCTTGAAATAGCCCTATTCCTCCAGTCTCCGCCAGAGATCTCAGTAACTCAAACCTGCCAGTGCCAGGACTGGGCCGTCTTCCTCACTGGCTCTTGGGACTTCACTCCATCTGCCCGGGAGGCAAAGGGCTGTAAGAGAAGGCCACCCTGCAAGCACACGGTGCCACCCAGCAGGGCGCACGGAGGCTGGAGTGGGTCTAGGTTTTATGTTCATTTGAGGGTTTAAGCCCCATTTCACCAAACCCAGCCAGCCCAGGGCCTCAACTCAACCTTATGTTTCATTTATTAATGGTTGGTTGGAAAAACCCAAACACATCTTAATTTCTACTTGGTTCCAGGGGTTCATGACACAAGCTGGGAGGTGCGGAGAGGGACGGACAGGGCTCAGCACAGGCACAGTCAGGAAAGAGCCAGAAATGAGCGAGTGGAGCCCATGCTGGTGCTGAGATGTGTCACCCAGCGTAAGTCACTCTGCAACACACCCTGGAGGGGCTGCGTGTGACGAGTAGGTGGGGGTAATACACGGCCTCCTGACGCCCAGGTGAGGCAGAGCGGCTCCTCGGCGGACCGCGGCTCTCAAGGGCAGCCCGGAGACAGCTTGGTGCGGGTGTCTTCCCCTCTGCGCCTGCGTCGGACGGCCTGGGGGGTGTGCTGGCAAGGGGGTCTGACCACCCAGGAGGCTTTCTCCCCAGGACCTGAGAGCCCTCCCTTAGTGTGAAGGGGAAGGGAGCTGCTTCCGGACAGTGGGTGGGGCCTTCCTCGACGTCCTCCTTTCTCTGCTTGGCGGATCCCTGACGGTCAGGGTCAGCCCAGTGGGACGTGAGCCCGGCTCAGGCAGCCAGGACCCCAGAAACGCTTCCGAATCCCACAGAGGTGCCCACACGTGGCTTCCGCGGGACTCCAGGGGCTCCCTCGGGCCTCCCTGCTCTGGGCCCTCTTCCTTTGCCTCAGTCGTTCCGCCCTTCCCTGAGAGGCCCCGCAGGTGGGCTTGAGCTGCGAGGACCTGCAGGACTGGGCTGCGGGCGGGGTCCGTCTCTGCCTTAGCAGTCTAGGAACCCCCTCCCCGGCCATCTCAAAGCCTCCGCCTGAAGCTTGAGGGGGCAGGGGAAACAGGGCTCCTGGATGGCTGAGGGAGCCCCTGACGGAGCTCCCGAGGCTGCCCCGCCCTCGCCCGCTCCCTGCGTGTCTGGAGCCTGGTCTCAGACCTGGCACGGCCGAGCCCCACCTGCAAGGGCCGGGTCACAGCTGGGTCACGGCAGAGCTGCCCCTTGGCTTGCCCTGGCCTGAGGCCACCAGGCCCCAGCAGCATCATGAGCTTGTCCCCTCGCCTGGCCTGTTGGCCCCTCTCAGAGGCAGGTCAGGCCCAAGGCTGCAGAGGTTGAGCAGCCAGATCAGAGGCACTTCCCTCCTGGCGGCGCTGGCTGTGTTCCCCCACATGCAGGGCTTCGGTCTCCCTCACCAGCGTGGAGGTCTATTGAGATGCAGGTGCTGAGGTTTAGGGAGGTGAAGCAACTTGCCCAAGGATGCACCGTTAACAAGGGGCTGAGATTTTAACTTGAGATCTGAGGCCAAAGCCCAGGGCTTATCCTAACTGCCTCCCCATGCCCAGAACCCCCGACAGCACCCAGCAGATTCTCGAGGAAGGAGGCCATGCCACACGACAAAGGTCAAAATCCTCCTTAGAAGAGCCAAGCGAGCCCAGGGAGGCACACGGGCTTCACCCAGCTCCGTAGACCTTCCAGAAGCTGCCCAAGGCGAAGCCTGCTGGGGCTTCAGGACAGGCAAATCCATGCTCACAGGCCAGCTCTGCCATCTCTCAGCAAGCCCCAGGCCTCAGTTTCCTCCTCTGTAAAATGGGAATAATAACAGCTCCTACCTCAAAGGGTCCTGTGAGCATTAATTGAGCAAATGTACAAGGAGCACCGGGTACATGGTAGAGATACAAGAACTGCTTTCTCCACTCGATTGTCCTGTTTGGCGACATTTTTTCTGCTGCTTAAACTCCAGCTTGGGTCTGTACCTTTCAGAGGCCGCCAAGGAGAGAGCCCAGTGCTTCTGAGTCCAGCCGATCTGTGCTTACTGCTCAGCCAGAGAACAGCTGGCACCCACGGTGACCGCCAGGCATTCACACGTCATGATTATCTCCCCTCTGTGCCAGAGAGGGTCACGGGTCTGAGCACCTTCGGTACTTAAGGTGGAGGCCTCGCCCTAGAGGGAAGTGGTGTTCCCACCGCACGGCAGTGCCGCAGAGCCAGGTGCAGGACGAGGGCAGACACAGCACGAGCCATGGCCACCGACAGCCATGAGACCCCAGCAGCCAAGGGGCCATGACTCATGGGTGCGACCTCAGCTACTCAAGACCTGGAGCTCCTTGGGCAGGTGTGGTCTCAGGACCCGCAGGTGGGACCAGCACTGTCTGACCAGCCCCCGGGGCATTCTGAAAAGTAGGAGGACCTGCCTTAGGAAAGGAGAGGGCGACAAGGCTCTGGCGTTGTTCTCACACACAGCAGCGGGTGCTCCGAGGAGCTGTGTTTTTCACATCAACACAGCCATGGGTTTAAATAACCGTGTTGTTGGAGAAGCGTCTTTCAGCTTTAAATTCTGGAAGGATAGCCTGGGTGGTCACTTCTGAACGCTCTTTCTTGCCATGAGGAATTCCGTGAAGAAGGAGGCTTGGTCAGCTTCTCCTGACTGTGTCCCCGCAGCAAGGAGGCTCCTCCCCTGCCCTTCCTCTGGCTGAGCCCGCCTCACGATGCCTGCGGGTTGGAGAAAAGATGGCAGTCGCCTGCCATCTACTTCCCAGCCTCCTGCAGCAGGGACGCAGGCACGCAGGCCTCTGACCTGGGCAGGAGGCTTGGGAATTCCCAGGGGCGCTCCACACACGGCTTCCTGGCATCCAGGGTGGGGTGTGGCCCCTGCAGCAGAGCCGGATCCTGCCTTCTCTGGCTTTACTAAAGCAGATGCTCCCCGGTGGGGCGAGAATGGCAGAGAGCGGTAGAAAAGAAGGTGCTAGGATAGGGGCTGCCAGCCCTCCTCACCCTGCATGAGCCCGGGGGCAGCTGGAAGACCACCCATCTCCTGTCTCTCTGCTGTCACCGCATCCCACAGAGACCTGGGCCTGCATCCTGGCTCTGCTGCTCTTAGCTGTGTGACCTTGAACTCATTTCTCAACCTTTCTGACCTTCACTTTCTCCACCTAAAGTTCCTTTGGCAGCAGCCCTACTTAGCTTGGCAGTTGTGGGCATCGAGCGAAGCCATGGGGACACGGTGTGTGGCGGATGGCAGGCGCACCGTGAGCAGGCTGGTTGTATGGGGCTCCGGTAGAGTGCTGATGCTCGGGGTGGCGCTTCCCGCTCTGCTTTTCTGCCTGTGTCACCAGCCCTGTGGCACCAGTTTGCAGATGGGGGACTGGGTGCATGGACGGTTGGAAGTCTCTGCAGGACCTGCCCTCCATGGCTCTGGGGGTCCTGCCTGAACCTCCTCTCTCTGCCAAGCCTGGCACACCCCCCTCCCCATATTGCCTGGCTCTCTTCCCAGGGGCTAGAGAGAGGATTGTCGCTGAGGGACACCCCACTCCCATCCCCAACAAACCCAAGTGCCTCCTCCTCCGGGAGCCCCTCAAGTGGGCTCCTCTCTGGACAACGCCCTCCAAGGTGGAGTTCGGTCCATGGGTTACCATCATCCTGCAACAACCACTTCCTAATCCAAAAGGGTTTCCACAAACATCAGCTGCTGGGTCTGCCTTAGGAATTTGCAAGGTCGCTCCATTAGCCAGCCCTGCAGTTACCAAAACGAGACTGAGACTCAGACAAATTGAGTGGCTGTCCAAAGTCTGTCTGGCCCTGAAGCTCTTAACTAGAGAGCCAGGTGCTCCAGTAGGTAAAGGGCAGGGCAGCGTTTCGAGGCCTTTGCACCCCGTCGATGGCATCCTGAGCATGACGGGTGCAGGGAACAGAAGGACACCCTGTGTCTCAAGATGAGCTCCAAGGAGACTTGAAGACAAGAGCCGAGAGTAGGGGGCTGCGGGGTGGCCAGGGGTAGGGGGCTCCCCAGAGGGGCAGCGTGGTGCTGAGCAGAGGCTCTTACCTGCAGCAGGGATTTCAGAAGCTGCTGGAGGAGGCTCTCCAAGTGCAAGAGGCAGGAATCCCCTCTGCAGCAGCCCCAGGTTTGAGCCCCACACCACCAGGCATTAAACTCCGGACTCCACGCTCCTCTTCGGTAAAGAACAAGAGTAATTTCTGCCTCATGACGCTGCTGTGAATATTAATTAAATAATAATCAATAAATATTAATCGATAACACTGAGTTATAAAGTGCCTTTATACCAGGTGCTCAGAAGAGGGGAATTTCCCTTATTCATTCATTCGTCTAACACACAAATGGCCCCGTGCTAGGCACAGGCACTGAGTAGCCCCTGGGGTCACAGCCCAGAAGCAGAAAGGCAAGGCCCGGCCCCCCGCCAACCCCAGCCGGGGTCCCTCCTCTCCTCGACGAGTATCTGGTCAGACACCACCCGTCACTGTCTTTGGTCCTCAGGTCTACAGTTCTCCATCCAGATGAAAACCTAGCTCATATAAACAGGGCGGCCCTCAATGGGGCCTCACTGGAGACAGCCTGAAAATGCCACTGCAGATCATGTCATTGTTGAGTCCTGGAGTCACTTACTAAGTTGCAAACAGGTTTTCTAAAGGAAAGACTAGAAAGGACTAGAATAGAATAGGGTGGAAATTATCAGAGCTGTATAGGGAAGAAGGGCAAGTTTTGCTTCCCGGGATTTTCCCCGACACATGCGTGTCTCTGAGCAGGGCGGTGTGCTGTGGTGCAGGTACGTTTCTTGCTGCGCGCAGAGGGAAACCTCCGCTCTGGGAAGACGCGTAGAAGCGCATGTAGGGCGTACGCGGCGGGCTAGCAGGTAAAGGGCAGGGCTGCAGCGCCGGGGCTTTCTGGGCCTCCTTGTGGCACAGGCGCCCCCCAGCTGGGGTTGACGGAGGGCCTGGTGGGTTGGGTGGCTCTGAGAGTCTCTCAGCGGTGCCTGCCTCAGGACCAGTTCCGTGGAAATGCCTTTCTCTGAAATGGGGAGCCCTCCTGGGGCAGGGCAGTTGTCATTGCCCCGATTTTACAGGTGTAGTGACGAAGGGACACGCCCACTATGGCTCCACCTGAGAACCAGGTCTCAGCAACCCCTACTTCCCAGACTGCCTATGTGATTCCTCTCCCATGTCAGGCCCTGCCCTCTCCAGAAGCCAGGGCAAGATTCCCAGGGAAGTGTGGGAAGGAGGGGCACGCAAAGAGCCAGGCGCTCCGGGCACTGGCTGGGCCACCGCTCCCAGATCCTGTAGCAGCAGCTCTCAGCCAGGGGTGATCTTGCCCCCAGGAGACTTTGCAATGGCAAGTGCCAGGCTGAGAAGCCCCATTAGGAACACCTCCCCAAGGTGCGCAGCGTGAGCTGCGTCTTACGGGTGAGAAACCTGAGGCTCACACGCTTGGTGTCCTGTAGGTGTATTCGGTGACTGTGGGGCAGCGCTAGGGTCCCACCCAGATCCCTGGTGGACCCGCCATTTCTGTGGCCCCTGCGTCTGAAATAGCTGTGTGTCCCTCCTCTGGCACCTGCCCTGATCTGGCCCGGCAGTGGGCGTGGCCCTGCAGTTTGGGTCTAACAAGGAGGCCCGAGGGTCAAATGCTGGGCAGCAAAACCATCTCTGCTCATCTAACCCTTTTGTCTTCCCAGCCTCCCCATCAGGCGATGGCCCTCCCGGGCAGGGGAGTGGGACCAGCACTCACCCAGCTCTGGGAAAGGCGTGAGGGAGCGGGGGAGCAGAGTTGTTTGGGATCACCCGCTGTCCAGCCCAGATCTTTCCTGCTTCTGCTTTCACCTGTGATGCCAACGTAGTTTCTCCTGTACAAGCAAACTGGAGCACTTTTAAGCCCCCAAGGAGAAGCTAAGGGCCCCTCATTCAGGGGGCATCCGGCCACTGAGGCTGGGCCCCTTGGCGTCTGCAGAGAACACCTGAGGGAGCACCACAGAGACGCTGGCAGCGCCAGGCTTGAGCCCCTTCCTGGTGGGAGGGAGCATCCAGAGACCCCACCTGCCCGGGCCAAGTCCAGCCCGTCTGGCCACCAGGAGCTCCAAGGAGTGACCCCAAATAATATTCCACCTGCAAGAAGTGGTCAGAAACAGCATGAGGTGTGCTGCCGACAGCTCTCGGTCAGCCTCTGTGGAGTGAGCCTCCGCTCAGGTATCCTCATCAAAGCAAACGCGAGTGCAGCCACAGCCTGCTGAGATCGGGAGGGTGCCGCAGCCCCCCGCACTGTGCAGATCCCACTGGGGCACACCTTGTCCCCACTCTGCTTTGGATGTCACATCAGCCATAGGAAATTGTGCTACAAATCAGAGTTTTTGCCCCAGAGAGCCGGTTATCAAACATTCTTGGCCTGTCCTAGTCGTCAGAGAAGAGGAACAAAAGCAGGGGGGCCAGGTTGTGGGGGACTCCTTAAGCCCAGCCCCAGCTCCTTCTCTTCTTTTCTCCTACGACTGGGGCCCCTCCCTGAGTCTGTGATGCCAGGTGTTAGACACCCTCGTGTGCAGGGTGGCCGGAGTTAGACCAGGCCTGGCCTTCCCTGTGCCAGGCTCCCTGGCCTCTCACTGCAGACACAGCAATGGCCCAGGTCTGAGCTACACTCAGAAGCTCCTGGGGAAGGACCTGTCTAGACACAGGAGACCAGTTGCCCAGGTCGGAGTCAGCAGAGAAAGCCTCTCTCCGTCACACTCTCCCTGCAGGCAGCGGAGTGTACACAGCCCCTGCGACTACCACGACCCTCTGCTCACAGCCAGTTCTGCAGATCTGGCGAGCCCAGGCAAGCTGGTTTCTTCAGCCACAACCCCTAGGGTGTGCAGGGGTCAAAGGCCTTTGCACGTGTGACATGGTTTGTGGAAGGTTCAGACTCCTGCCAGGCCGGTGCTGCATCGGGGCCGCCACACCAACACCAACCGCGTCGTGCTCCTGGGGCTGCCCACGGCCAGCCTTGCTCTCCACCAGGGCGCAGGAGTCTCGCGGTGAGCTTGAGAGCACCTGGGCTGGGGGCCATTCAAGCCAGGCCAGCTACAGGCTGACACCCTGTCCCTCGGGTGCCAAATACCAGGCCAGTGGAGCCAAGATGGCCAAACCAGGTGTGCGATGACTCCTGTGCAAATCAAAGCTGTGTTTTACATGCGTAAGAGGCATTGTCCAATGGAAGCCAACCCGAAGTAAATGTGATTTTACAGAACAACACCCTCCCAGGATCCATTCGGTTCCACAGGGAGAGGGCCCAGGCCAGCCCTGCCCTGGCTGTGTCTCCAGCCCCAGAACAGGGACGGCACGTAGTATTAATAGGTGCTTAACGAGTCGCTGCTGAATGGAGGAATGCAGGGAAGAGCTTCATGTTTGGCTTATGAGAGCCCATGTTTTCTTCCAGTAGACTCTAAATGAACCTAAAATTTCTGATTTCCAAAAATCGGGAGGGGTTGCAAAGAAAAGCAATTGCCACGTCGGGGAAGAGCTCAGCAGGACTCACCCTGGGGCCAGAGAGCAGGACACAAGGGCGCCCAGGCCAAGGACTGGTGTGGCTCTGCCCCAGCACTCACAGCTCTAAGCAAAGGACAAGCGACTGGCCCAGCGAGCCTCGGTTTCCTCGCCTGTGAGATGGTGAGGAGACCTCTCCTGCCGAGTTTTATTGAGAAATAAGTGAGCACAGGCAGGTGCAGTCGTAGACCTGAGACCACAGACGCTCGACACGTGTCTGCCCTCCTCCCCTGCACCCCAACGGAGGAAGTCAAAGAAGTCACTTTTGCCATTTCATCATTCACTGCTGTGGACAGAATGTCTGTGTGCTCCAAAATTCATCTCCAACAGGATGGGGTTAAGAGGTGGGGCCTGGGAGAGGTAATCAGGTCATGACGGTGGAGTCCCTCATGACAAGATTAGTGCCCTTATAAGAAGAGACATTAGTAAGTTTCCCTCCCCTTCCTCTCTCTCTTTCTCTCCCTGCCCTATGAGGACACACGAGAGAGTGTCCAACCAGCCAGGATGATGGCCCTCATCAGACACCAGATCAGCCTGTGCTCTCATCTTGGACTTCCTAGCCCCCAGAACTGTGAGAAGTAAATGTTTGTTGTTTGACACCCAGCCAATGGAATTTCTGTTATAGCAGCCAGAGATGGCTAAGACGTTCACCTCATAAAACACAGAATGTAGACAAGGACACTCCCTCTGAAATAGGAGGGCTGTTGGCAATTGCACAGAGAGGTCAAGAGCTTGGCTGAAAACTGACCAGCAAGTCACAGGTCCGAGCAAAGCAGCCAGTGTCGCGTGGGGTGGTGGAGGCTGTGTGTGCTGTGCAGTGTGCATTCGTGGCCTGGAACAGGGTCTCCAGGCTGCCACAGACAAGGAGCTGTCACCGCTCACTGCACCGAACTGCCCCTGAGCAGGCCCGAGTCGAAGGCTCGGAAAGCCAACCCAGAAAGAAGAGCAAGAGGAATCAACCGCAATCCGTCAGAGCCTTCTGGGTGCGGTCAAGCCAGCCCCCTCATCCCCACTGTCTTCCTGCTTCCCCTTCACCAAGCAGTGAAAACACCATTCAATTAAGGTAATTAAGTTCGTCCAAAGATCTTGGGCTCAAAAACCACACTACAGGCAAGTGGTCAAACCCAGCAGCAGAGCAAACCCCAACGGCTTCCTGCGGGACATCGGCAGAGATGGAGAATGAAACGGCATCGCCGCAGCTCAGGAGCAGAGGCAGCCCCCAGCTCTGCGCCCCGCCGCACCAGGGCCCCCCGGACAGGAGCGGCCCGTGTTTACCGGTCAAAGCAGCAGTTCCACTCCTGTGGTTGTCTGGAAAAGCTGAGCCGAGAAGACCCTTAGGAAGTGAAATGAACGTTTCCTCCACCCGGATCCCCACTCTCCCGCGCACTCCAGCCCACGGCCACGAGCGGTGCTGCCAACACCTCCCAGGACACATCTGTAGGAGCGCAAACCCGCAGGCCAGAGGCTCAGGGTTTCATCTAGAGAAAGTGCGGTGTAGTCCAGTGGTGAGCGCACGCTGGATCCCAGCCCCAGTTCTTGTCTTTCTTCACATGCTGTGTGACACTGAGCAATGTCCTATACCTCTCTGTGCCTTCATTTCTCCACCCAGAAAATGGTGACGACGTGGCCTACTCAGCCCGCCTCAAAGGGGTCATGAGACTCAAACAAGACAGTGGATGCTGCCGTTGTCATCACCTGCAGGGTCACATGGACACATGAGCCATCGCTGTCCCTGTGTCATCCCGGGGTTGACTCACCATACTGGCTTCCTCTGGGTGCCAAAAGCTGGTGACAAGCCCTTAGGTTGCCAGATAAAAAACAAGGTCCAGTGGAATTTGAATTTCGGATAATGAATAGTTTTTTAGCATAAGTATTTCCCATATATTGCATGGGATATACTTTTACTAAAAAGTATTTATTGTTTATCTAAAATTCACATTGCACTAAAGATCCTGTGTTTCTAATTTGTTCAGTGTGGCAGTCTGGCCATACCAGACCACCAAGTGTCCCCTCCCTTGCCGTGGGCTGACTCCGAGGTCCCGGGTCCTAAGCCCTGCTCCGTCACTCACCAGCTGTGAGACTCCTCCCCTCTCTGAGGCTCAGTGGTCTCATCTCAGAAGCGAAGCTGAAAGTGCACAGCCACATGGGTGATCATGGTCCCTGCGCTGGGGCCTCCAGAGTCACAGTCCTCGGGTGTATGTGGAGCATCCGGGATAGGGCCTGGCACGTAGGAGTTGATATGCACGAGTCCCCTCCCCGAGCCGCCTCCTGTCCTCGCAGCCTGGAAGGAATGAGGGTCCAGGGCCCACCAACAAAAGTTGGGCGGCATGACTCTCTCAGGCCTGGAAGACAAGGAGAACACGGGGTGCAGACCCTGCAGCCCTCCCTCCGCCTGCACCCTGAACAGGGGCAGCAAACCTCTGTCATCGCACCCTGTGGCCCAAGAGCTGCACTCAGCAACGGCAGCTGAAACGTTTACAAGTTACCAGCATGTACCAGGCACTGGGTCGGTCAAAGACAAGCCAGGCCGGGGACCCCAATCCCAGGATCTCAAAGTCTAGTGGGAGAGATGGACTAAGGGGGACTAAGGCCAAGCTCCCCCACAAGGAGGAACTTGAGGGTCATGCCGAGGCATCTGTAAGGGATTAAGGGAGAGAGAGAGTTATGTCTGCAAAAAGCAGCACGTCCTGGTCCATGATAGTTCGACAGCATCACGTGGCAGGCATGGGAAAGCATCACATGGGAGACCTTTTGGAAGAGTTAGAATCCAGCAGTGACTGTGCACAGGGTATTTCGGTGCTCGTCTTGAGAAAAAGCTGATTCATGGGGAGGACTGCTCAGATTTGATTGGTTTGATATATTCTGATTCAAAAAGATGACCCTGCAATAAGGACAAGACAAAACACAGCCCTGAGCATAATCCTCCCTGCCCCGAGGCTGCAGAAGCACGCACACGCGCCCAGTTCACCCCACGGCATATTTATAGGGAGTGTGGCAGCAGACCCTCTGCCCCTCCCCAGGGGCTGAACTGGAAGGTTCGTCCCACCAATTCCTGCCTGGGGATCCTGTTTCCCGATGTGCGCTCCGGTGTTTTGCAAAACCTGCTTGACCTGATGCGAGCGTGGCTCAGGTCAGCTGACAGAGTGCTGGAGGTCCGCAGAACAGGGTGCCGTTGGGTTCTGCAGGGTTGCCCACCCGGCACAGGGCAGAGCCAGCATTCACCTGCTGACACCCACAATTTAGACAATTATCGTGTAATGACCGTTCACACTGTGGCTGCGAACAGAACCCAGGCTAATGTCAACAAATGTGTGCTGGAAGCTGGCCCTCCGGAGGGCATCGAAGCTACCCCCAGCCTGGAGCACTGAGAGCAGTGACAGGCACAAACCGGGAAGTGGAGAAGTCATGACATGGCTTCTCATTTCCCCCGATGCAAATGCTAACCAGCGTTCACCGTGAAACTCAACCCTGACGCAAACATATGTGCCACGGTGCCGCCGACGCCTTCCCTGGCCAGCCCGCCCGCGGTCTCTAAGAATAATCTAGGCCTCCACAGGCAAATTCTATATATTTTAGGGCTTAGAATAAAAAAGCAAATAAAATCCACTTGAATTCAAATTCACCAATTTGAAATTTGTGATACTTCCGCACTTACTCTATTATAATCGACTGTCAGCACAATAAATCCCACTGGGCCAGTCGGTAGTGTGAACAATATCGTGGCAGAGGTGGAGGGATGTGCTCGTTTACTAGACAGACGCCGCTTGCGCTGTGCGCTGTGCCATTAATACACGAGGGCGCGGGTTGGAGAGCCAGGCAGACCTGGACCCCACCGTCGTGAAGCCCCCGGGCTAGCAGGAGAAACGAACACTGAACGACAAACCACCCAGTTAAATACTTAACTATAATTATGACGAGTGCTGCAAGAGAGACAAGCATAGACTATTATGAAAGTACATCACGGGGAACTTGAGGAAACCTGAGGAAGCTGCCTTGTTGAAGGGACATGTGAACTGGTCTCTGACATATATGTAGGAGTTAACCAGGCAGCAAGGAAAATATGGAAGTAAAGGATTTCAAGGGAAGGGAACGACATGTACAAAGGCCCTGGGGCAAGAAGTAGCATGGCCTGTTGAAGAAGCTGGAAAAAGGCCCGTGGGGCTGGAAAGCCAAGCGTGAGGAGGAAAACAGTCCAAGATGAGGCTGCGAAGCGGATCTGCATTAGAGATTGATTTTCATTCTTTAAAACCGAGAAGCTATTGAGGGATTCTAAGCAAGAGGCTGACGTGAACAGATCTGATTGTTAAAAGCAGTAGGTGGGCGCAGTGCAGCAATGAACATGGGATCCTGCCGTAGCCCAGGGAGACAGGACAGCAGCGTGGGCCACACAGCGACCACGGAGACCAGTGTGCAGGGGAAGAAATGGACGGGAGGCACAGGAGGAGGGAGAGGGAGAAGTCACAGGTGACCCCCAAGTGTCCGGGATGCCCAGGGAGATCGGAGCAGAGACTGCAGCTGGACAAGAGCCGGGCCTGCAGGCGGCACCGGCGTGCAGGTCTCCAGGACACCAGGGTGGGGAGTCACTGCAGAGTGACGAGAGGAGAGGCCCAGGGCTGGGGACGAAGGAAGCCAGTGGTCGAGGAGAGGAAGAGGAGGGACGAGCAGCCAGGCCGGGAGGGAGAAGCGACAGGTCCGGGCAAGAGTGAACCTCGAGATGACAGTGGCCAGGAGTCTGGGTGCAGCCTGGAAGTTACGGCAAAAGTGACCCGTCCGAGACCGTCCGCGAGGAGCAGGGGCGGAAATGATGGCGGGAGGAGCGGATGGGAGCATCTGAGAGAGGCGAGCTGTTTCCCAGGCCGCAGACGCGAATGGGAGTTTGCCAGGCCGTGATTAAATATGCATTTTTATCTCCATGTGCTCGTCAGACCAGATTCCAGGGCCTTGTGTAGAACGTGGCTCAGCCACATGCAATTTATCCTCGGTCATGTTTCCTGAAGGAAACCGCACCCTTTTTCCTGGAAAGCATTTCCACCAATTCAGGTTTGCTTCCTTCACACGGGTCAAAGTGGCGAGCCTCTGGGAAATGCATTTCAGCCGTGACAACATGGAGTCGCTTACGCGGCTGTCTGAGGGGGAGCCGAGCACAGAGGGACGGGCCCCCTAGCTGCTCCCGAGGTAAACGCCTCCATGTCATTCTACACCTGTGTCTCACCCTCGTGCAACACCAGACAATTGTGTCCTCAGAGCTCACTGGAGCTGCCGACGGTGGCATGGGCCATGAGTCACTCAAATGGGTCAGTCTCGGTTTTTCAGGTGGCTGTGAGATGCAAGTCCGGGAATCTTCCTCAACAAAATGCTTTTGTCTTGTTCCGTTTTTCCTGTGCTTCTGTCTGCCTTCTGGGGAAAAAAATCAGAATAAAGATAACCCAATTGAGAGCGTTGCCACAAACACTTACTGAGCTCCTGTTTATTGAACTCAGTATACAAAGGCATAGAAGACTCCCTTCCCGGGTTCAGGTACCTTTCTTTCTAGTTGAGGACAGAAAGAAGAGTCATCAGTGTCTGAAACATATGGCCTGTGCTACACGGCTGAGACGACACCACAGGGGCTGTGGGAAGGGTGAAGCCAGCACGCCGTGGGGACACAGCGGAGGCCCATCCGAGCCAGCCCAGGAGCCAGGGCTGGTGGCGGACACAAAGCGCCTCTGTGATTCTCCAAAGCAATTGACTTCACGAATTTGATCTATTATAATTATTAATATTATGAATAAACTACCTTGGACTAGATTCATATCCAGGAGCTACGAGCTGGAGAAGGTCTTATGGAAACCCCGGTGGTCTGCATTTAAAATTTGCACAGTAGATTTATCTTAATTAGTTTACACTTCATTCTGGGCATTCTGAAAATCCTCCTGGGCAGCTTTTTGGTTCTTTTAGCTGTCAAAATAGATACTCAAGCCTCCTGCCAGCAATAAATCGAACACCATACCGCCGTTTGATGAGTGGACTTGAGCACGGCTGCACCGGCTCCCTCCGCTGCAAACCCGAGTTGCCGGTTCAGTGGGAAGAGGGCCTGTGGTCAGATTCTATATCATATTAGAAATTCCGAAGGCTTGAAACAGGCTCTCGAAGACTTTTTGGACCATAAGCAAATTAATGAATATTAGAATGGATATAAATTGACTCTATGTTGGTTTTCACCCAAAATGGCTATATAGAAATTTTGTTGAGTTCAAGAGTGGATTTAAAAAAAAATTTTTTTGAAAGCCAACTGCATCATTGTATTATTGACATTTAAAGATCTCTTGTCCACTGAACACAGGCTGGGCCCTTCGGTCACTTGTGTTCCACCGAAATTATTTTTCTTCTTCTTTTTAGATGAGCAGTGATGACACCAAATATAAGCATGAAAAGAAATTTTAAAACTACGAACCCCAAAAGCCAGCCAGGCAGTCAGCAGCAGCCCTCACTCTTGTAACAGGTATGGAACCAACTCAATAGCTGGCTTCTAAAAACTGTGGTTTGGGCCACTGTGCTGAAGGGTGCCCTGAGTGGGGGTGTGGGGGGTGAGGCCAGCGTTATGGCTTTCCCATCAGACTCCAGGTATATTAAATCGGAATTGAAGAAATTATCTGAATAAAGCTAGCAAGGGCCTCTCCCCTTAGGCAGAAGTAATGTGGTTATTTTTCGAATGCTCTGAAGACCGGATGTTTCATCACGGTTTGGAATTACGATTGAAACTCAAGATCAGCTAGGGCTCTTTGGCCACAAGCAACAGACACAGGAAATGGACAAAAGAAGCAGAAATTAGCAGTGTTCAAAGGAAACTGGAGGTCTTGCAAAGTCAAGGTAAAGGCCAAAGTTCCAGGCTAGGAAAGGTCAGGGACCAGGCAGCCCCCAGAGCATCCCGAAAGCTCCACCGCTGGGAAGACTGCCTGAGCTCACCCCCAGCCTGCGTGACTCCGGGAGAATCAGGGCAATCCGTGGGCCCATCCCGGGTCTCACATCTGCTCTTGGCCCGGGTCGTCTTGGCGGGCACCTTGACTGTTAGCCTCACTGAGACCAAACACCACGGGGGGAGAAAGTTCCCCAAAAGGTAACAAGTGCTTTTACTCAGAAGAGGAGGATGGAAGCTGAACATTCAAACAAATAAAAAATAATAGCAAATACTTGCTAATAGTCAGGAGTGTTTAATTGCGTAGAGGCTGTTCACTTCACCCTAAGCTTCTAAATGTAGGTTTTCGACTATCCTATTTTCACCTTAATGTGGAAGTGCAGAAACCCCGGTATCCCTGAGTTTGGTCATTGGCAAGATGAAAATTCCAGCATTCAGGACACCAGGAGATTTCTGACTATATTGGCAGAATCTCAAAAGGCAGAAAACCTGACTTACAAGGGCCAAATCCACTAAGGCCCCTGCAGCACCAACAATAGAAGTTCAAAGGGGGTGGTGCTGTCACGGGCTCACAGCTCAGCATCGCTGGCCAGCGCCTGGCGCTCCTCATCTGCCCACCCTCCACGCTCAGCAAGCTGGCCTTCGGTGGCCATCGCTACCCCTCAGGCTTAGGGCAATCAAATGTTGGAGTCCCAACCCCCAGTACCCTGGAACGTGACCTTTTCTGGAAATAGGGGTGTTACAGATATATTTAGTTAAGATGAGGTCATTAGGTGGTCCCTAATCCAGTGTGACTGATGACCTCATGAAAAGAGATTTGGACACAGAGACAAGCATAGAGCAGTGACAATGTGAGGACCAATGAGACAAAGTCTACCACCCTCAAGCCGAGAAGAGAGACCTACGGCACACCCCGCTCACAGCCCTCAGAGGACCAGCCCTGCCGACACCTCGCTTTCAGACGTCCAGCCTCCAGAAACGGGAGACCGGACTCTTCCGCGGTCTAAGCCACCGCAGCGCCGCCTTGCTACGGCAGCAGCAGAGAAACAGACTCGCTTCAGGCTTCGCTCGGCGTTCAGAGCAAGAACAAAGGCGCCCACTGTGTGGAGAGGACAAGGATTGTTCCTTTGCATAGAAAGGCCAGCACTTTCCCAGACTTCTGCTGCCTCCCTCCCTGCGACCAGAGCCCTATCCCCGAAGGCCAGCTGTGTGGGAGGCTGAGGACAGCTTTTCTGGTGGCTGCAGGAGAGGAGAAGCGTGTGTGCTCGCCCAGCCCCGGGGTCTGCCTGTGCCCGCCACGTGGGCCCATGCGCCCCCTCACTGGCAGCCCTCTAGGAGCACGTGAGCACGAGCTTCCTGGGGAGCTGCAGCCCACTTCCCAAGGCAGGGCTGCAGGGCGCGTGCAGGGAGGCCTTCCCGGAGCGGGTCAGCGGCTCCCTGTTGCTTCGTTCAGTCCACTAGGACTCGGGATCCCGTCCTTCCTCCAGAGCCACGCTCCGTGCTGCCGTTCACAAAAGCAAGCCGCCTGCCCACGAGTCAGCTCTGGAACTCGCCAGAATGCTGTGGGCGAGAGACAGGAAACAACAGACCCAAAGAAGGCTGGCCACCAGGATGGAGGACGGCACTGACAGTCCAGTAGCTTCAACCCACCCTGTGACCAACCGTGACCGACTCTGTGCAGGGATGCTGTCCCTAACCTCCTGGGGCCTTGCAGGGGCCACATGACCCTCATTCTACAGAAACAAAAGAGTGATTAGAATCACGCAGCACCCACGCAGGTGGGGAAACACACCTAGGCTGCCCCAGCCAGCCCGCGGTCACAGCATGGCAAGGTGGAGCGAGGCAGGGTCTGGGCTCCTGGCGGGTGGCCCTGCCTCCGGATGGGAGCGCTCTCACCTCCCGTCCCCTAGAGCGGGGCAGTCTCACGGCCACGGCGGCCAAGTCAGGAGGGACGAGCACAGCCCGCTCAGCTCCTGCTGCTGTGAGCAGGGCCACTGTCTGACGGTGTTTCCGCTGCCAGTGGAGGACTCAGCAGCACCCTGTCGATGTTCACTGACCCAGACACCCCCCACTTGGGCCCACTCCAGGGTCAATACTTGCGATTTTGTCTAACGTTCTATGTCCTCGTTTTCTTATTCCCTGTCCCAGGCCAGGCACTGTTCTAGGCATTAGAGGTACGTGTCCCAGGAGGGAAGAGAAAGGGTCCCAAAAGCAGCATCCTCAGACAGGATCCAGAAGAGCACGTAACGACGGGCCACGGCACACCCATCAGGATGGCCACCATCAAAATAAATAAATGGCAAAACAGCAAGTGTCGGCAAGGATGTGGAGAAACGGAAACCTTACACACTGTTGCTGGGAATGTGAATTGGCACAGGCACTGTGGAAAACTGTCTGGAGTTTTCTCAAAAAATTAAAAATGGAACTACCATATAATCCAGCAGTTGCACTTCTGGCTACGTACCCCCAAGAACTGAAAGCAGGTTCTCAAAGAGATACTTTCATACCCACGTTCATGGTAGCCTTACCTACAGTAGCCAAAAGTTGGATGCAACCCAAGTGTCCATCAGCGGAAGAATGGAGAAGCAAAATGTGGCGCACACATGCATACATGCACACACACGCGCGCACACACACACACACGCACCCTCTCTCTCTCACACATGCGGTGGGATATTCAGCCTTGGAAAGGAAGGAAAGTCTAACACATGCTACAACACAGATGAACCTTGAGGATATTATGCTAAGTGAAATAAGCCAGCCACAAAAGGACAAATACTGTCTGGTTCCACTTTTATGAGGTTCCTACAGTTGTCAAATTCATACAGACAAAAAGCCAAATCGTGGCTGCCAGGGAGAGGGGGAAATGGGGAGTTGCTGCTTAATAGTCGAAGAACTTCAGTTTTGCAAGATGAAAAGGTTCTGGGAGAGTAGTTGCTCAACAATGGCCGTGCACTTAACACTACTGAATCGAATACTTATAAATGGTTAAGATGGGAAATTTTATATTACATATGCTTCACAATTGTTTTAAAAAAGAAGAGAATGTAATGAAGGGGCTAGACAGAGGTATAGGGAGAGTTAGGGGGACCCCGGGGATGCAGAGACACTCAGAGAGCAGGAGCCAGCATCGCCAAGACCCACCAGGCAAAAGGCAGTGTTGTTGAAGCCCAGCCGGAGCCCAGGCGAGGGCCGCGGTGACAGACGAGCGGAGCGCGGCCTGGTCCCCACGCCACAGCAAGGGGGTGGGGGGAGATGCTGCTCCCCGTGCCTCCAGGCTCCCACCAGCACCCACCACTGGCCACGCACACGGGCAAGTCAGAGTCAAGGGGCCCAGGTGAGGCGGGCCCTGGGGACTGTATCCTCTTGGGGTGGCTCTGGGACAAGGCACAATCAGCGAATAGACATCCCAGCGGTCCCTAAGCTCCTGGCACTAACAATCCAATGATGGGACAGGCAACAAAGAAATAAGTTTAATTTTAGATCATGTTCAGTAGCATGAAGAAGATAAACTGTGCACTGTGAGACAGGTGACTGAGGAGGGAACACCCCACGGAATTCCAGGGAAGGACTCTTCAAAAGGACACATCTGAGCTCCAGGCCCGTTCTAAGGAACTGGCTCATGGGATCGCGAAGGTGGCAGGTCCAAACTGTGCAGAGCCGGGCCGCAGGCTGGGCCGCAGGAAGAGCTGTTGCTGCAGCTCCGGTCCAGAGATGCTCTGGAGGCAGAATTCCCTCTTCCTGGGGGACCTCAGTCTTTTTTTTTTTTCTAAGCCATTTTATTGAAGTAAGATTTACATACACAAAGCCGTATGTATTTAATGTGCACAGCTCAGTGAGTTTGGAGATAAGAACCCACCCATGAAACCATTACTGCAATCCATGCATAAACCTATCCATCACCTCCAAAAGGTTCCTCCCACCCCCTTTAGTTATTATTTTTGTGGTGTGTGATAAGAACGCAATGTAAGATCTACCCCCTTAGCAAATGTCATGTATACGATACAGTATTGTTAACTATAGTCATCATGCTCATCTCCAGAACTTACTCACCTTGCATACCTGAAAACTTATCCCCTTTGAAAAAAAACTCCCCATCTCCCCCTCTCCCCAGTCTCTGGTGCTCTCTGTTTCTATGAGCTTGACTTTTGGATTCCTCATACAGGTGACATCATTCAGTATTTGTCTTTCTATGACTGGCTTATTTCACTTAGCATAATTCCTCCAGGTTCTCTCACATTGTCACAAGTGTCAGAATTTCCTTGTCTTTTAAGGCTGAATAATATTCTGTTGTATGCATATATCGTGTTTTCTTTGTCCATTCGTCTACCAACAAACGTTTAGTTTGCTTCCATGTCTTTGCTACTGTGAGTAGTGCTACAGTGAACACGTGGATACAGATACTTCTTTGAGATTCTAATTTCGTTTCCTTTGGATGTATACCCAGAAATGGGATTGCTAGATCATATGGTAGTTCTATTTTTAATTTTTGGAGGAACTTCCATACTGTTTTTCCTAGTGACTGCACAAACTTATATTCCCACCAACAGTGTACAAGAGTTCCGTTTTCTCCACATCCTCACCAACACTTGTTATCTTTCATTTCTTTGATAACAGCTATCCTAATGGCACGAGGTGATAGCTCACTCTGGTTTTGACTGCCGCATTTCCCTGATGACATTGAACAACTTTTCATGTACCTGTTGGCCATTTGCATGTCTTCTTTGGAGAAATATCTGTTCTGTTCTTTTGCCCATTTTTAAATTGGGTTATTTGGTTTTTTGCTACTGAGTGTAGGAGTTTGTTATGTATTTTAGATATTAACTTTTTATCACATGTATGGGTTGCACCTATTTTTTCCCATTCTGTAGGATGCCTTTTCATTTTTGTGCTTGTTTCCTTTGCTGTGTAGAGATTTTTTTTTTTTTTTTTTGAGACAGAGTCTCGCTGTGTTGCCCCGGGCGAATGCCATGGCGTCAGCCTAGCTCACTGCAACCTCAAACTCCTGGGCTCAAGCGATCCTCCTGCCTCAGCCTCCCGAGTAGCTGGGACTACAGGCATGTGCCACCATGCCTGGCTAATTTTTTCTATATATTTTTAGTTTTCCAATTAATTTCTTCCTATTTTTAGTAGAGACGGGGTCTCGCTCTTGCTCAGGCTGGTCTCGAACTCCTGAGCTCAAACAATCCACCCGCCTTGGCCTCCCAGAGAGCTAGGATTACAGGCATGAGCCACCGCGCCCGGCCTGTGTAGAGATTTTTAATTAATGTAATCCCACTTGTCTGTTTTTGCTTTTGTTGCCTGTGATCTCAGTCTTTTTCTCTTAATGCCTTCAACCTATCAGATGAGGCCACCTGCATCGTGGAGGCTAATCAGCTTTACTCAAAGTCTTCTCATTTTAATGTTAATCACATCTAAAAAATACCTTCCCAGTCACATCTAGACTAGTGTTTGACCAAAATCGGGTACAGCAGAACAGCCAAAGTGACACATAAAATTAACCGTCACAGGTACCATTATGCCCCCAGCCTAGCATGCAGTCTTGCACAGTGCTGCTAAATTGGATGTCCCGTTCACACTTGTTCTTCTTTCTTTTGCAGGGAAAAAATAAACCCACTTGGTAATTGCATCTGGTTGATGAAAAGCTCTAATTTTGCGGGAACAAGGCTACATCTAACCCTTACCAGAATCATCCCCAGAGGCGCCCACTGGCTGAGGGGGACAGGCTTCCAGGAGCTGACAGATAATGCAGGGGAACAAGAAGTGCACGGACGGGCTCAGCGACTCCTCGAGCATCGGCAGCGTGCTGGACGATGCGGACAGGGAGGTGAGCAGCCTCACTGACCGGGCGTTCCGCAGCTTGTGCATCTCGGAGGACACATCCTTCCACGACTCCGATCTGGCCCTGTCCCCGGATACCACTCGCCAGGTGTTTGGGACTTTCCGCCAGGGAACAGTGAGCCACACCCACAGGAAAAGTGGCATTTGGAGCCAGTTACCGGCACAAGGCACGGAGCATGCAGGCTGGGCAGCCACCTTCCAACAGCTACCCAAGTACGTTCAGGGGGAGGAAAAGTACCCCAAAAGCAGCCCCCCGCCGACGCCAGCCCAGAGGAGACTAGAGGTGCCAGTTGCCGGCCTGAGAAGCAGCAACAAGCCTGTCTCCAAAGTGTCATCGCTGATCCAGTCCTTCAACAGGACTGAGAGCCAACGTTGCGAGATCAGGCCTACAACCAGCAAGCCCCCGGCTCTGAAAACCCCCCCCAAATTTGCTCCTCTTCCAGAGAACAGTGTCAACTTCTGCTTCGATTCTGCCTTTCTGACAGTCAGGAGGGTGCCCGCTGAAGTTTCCAATGCCCATCAGAGCAGCCACCAGCCCAGCAGGAAGCACGGAGAACAGGAGTCCCCCAAGAATCCTGAAATGGCCTGTCACGGCTCCAGCAGCTTCCTCCCAGCGCCTGACAATGTGGCCAGCTCATTAGAGTCGAAGTTCCCCTCCCCGCCCCGCAAGCCAGCCCCGGGTGAGGCTGGGAGAAGCAAGGAGTGGGCTCACAAAGGGACCTTTCTGCACAGCGAAAATAGTGCTTTTGAGTCGTGGAACGCCCACCAACCAAAGCTGCTCGAGAGAAAGGACGCTGCTGAAACCGTCCCAGAAAGCAAAGCTCCCAAACATTATGAGGACGTGCCCTTGTTACAAGAACCCCGTCCTCCTGAGCGCAGAGTCTCGCCCTGCCAAGGCCAGGCCAGCTTCAGTCAGACCGAGAGCAGACTGGCCACAGGGGCTCTGTCGGCATCTGGACCCTGGGGGTGCAGGGATCCAGGAGCCCAGGTGTCTGCTATGGAGGGAAAAGCTCCCAGCTCACAGCTTGACCCCCAAGTGAAACCAACCCAGGCCCCGTGGAGGAAACCAAAGACGGGCAAAAGAGGGAAAGAAAGTCTACAAGAAGCTGCAGAAGAAAAGAAACAGAGCAACAGGAGAGGCCCACCTCTGTACACAAAGCACAACCCCCAGGGGCAATTTCCAGAAAACGATGCTCTTGACATGCCTGTGGACCCCGGTGAGCATTACAATCCCCCTTTCAACATCAGCAAGCTCCTGACGCCCATCATACCCACCAAGCTTGCCCCGGATCCGTCAGACAGTCCACTTGCAGAGATGAGCCCCTCGCCCCCAGGACAGCTAAACGGGTACCAAGAGAAGGAGCCCAGTGAATGCCAGTCTCGGGACAGCTACAAGTCCAAAGCCCCTAGCCTGCTGTTCAACCTCAAGGATGTGCGGAAGCGTGTTAAGAGCACATACAGCCCCTCGCCTCTCTTGCGAGGCCTGGATGAGAAAAGCAGAGGGAAGGTTGGCGGGAAGCAAGAGCCCGTGAGCAATGGCGTCATGCTACCCAATGGGCTTGAGGAAAGTCCCCCAAACGAGCTTTCTAAGGGGACACCTGCAGGTGCCCTTACTGCATCACAGGTCGGTGCCCAGGAGGACCCTACGGGCGACCGCAGTGAGTCCCCTGCAGACAGCTATCTAACCCCTAGCGCACCTCCAGTCATCGCCAACGCCCCCTTCTGTGTCAATGGGGAGGCTGCCGAGAGGAGCAGTCATGAGCACGCCGACGCCCACGGAGGGTCTGAGCTGGGGCCAGACAGGGCTGGATGGCGTCCAGACTCCAGGGAACGCCACCCCAGGAAGCACCTCTCCCTGAAGCTTTGCAGCAGGGAGCCTGAGGCTGGCGAGGCCACAGAGAAAATGAAGGCCCAGCTAGAGAACGGGCCCTCGAGATCCATCTCGCAAGAGACAGAATCCGAGAGAGAGGTAGGACTTCAGAACCCACACTTGACCCAGAAATTCTCCCCAGGGCCCCTGTCCCCTGAGGAAGAAGATGTGTTTTACAGCGACAGCCAGTCTGATTTTATGCCGGGCCTCCAAAGCAGGGCCAAGTTCAGCACCAGCTCGTCAGATCAATCCTTTGCTTCGTTTGACGATCAGCAGAAGACGTGGTTTACCGAGAGCCAGCGGGAAGACAGGAGGAATGACGTGAGTGCAGGTGACGGTCAGAAGGATGAGAAGGAGAAGGCGATTGGGGGAGATGAGCCACAGTGCCGCGCCTCGGGTGCTGGGCGCACAGGCACGGAGGAGCACAGCGAGGGGGAGACGCTGCAAAGAGAAGGGGAAGATGTGTCTGGAGGAAGGCCCGGGAAGGCATCAGCAGAAGCTCATTCCAGAGGCTCTTGGGTTGGGGGACGTAGGGGTACCTCCCTGTCACACGCCAAAGACCCTGCCCTCTCGTCGTCTTCCACTGCAAACAAGCACATACTGTTTACAATTAAAGACAACACGCTCAGAGCCACCCCGGTAATAAAACCCATCATGCTGCCTCTCCTGAGGACCATGTCCTCCGAAGACTCGCTCAGCGGTGGCCACAGAGAGGAGGACTCACCAAGGCCAGGATGGGGTGAGGATGCTGCTTTCGGTGCCCCTGAAAGCCAGGAAATGCCTGGCACACTGATGCCTGCTAACATGCAGGGCACACACATGAAGCTCTTGGCCTGTGATGTCACAGAGGACCCCAGGCAGGTGTCCAGCACGGCCGGGATGGAGACCGCCCAGCTAGTCTCAAAGAGGAACTTCCCATCTCTGCCTCTGGAAGGAGAGGGGGACGGGACGAAGCCACCCCCAGATGCAGCACATAAAGTCTTCGCACACGATGGCAAGAGCAGTTCCGCAGACTCAGGGAAGCCGGTTGCCCCCTGGGACATCCCAACAATCGCTTTACCCGAGGGTGACTTCGAAGACCAGCCATTACCGTGGCAGCCTGGAACCTGCTGGGAAGAACAGACACAAGGTGCCAATAGTCACTTTTTGTCTACGCCCAGAGCAGGGCCGCCTGGGAGAAGACTGGTGCATGGTGAGATGGCAACTTCTCCCAACTGCAGCTCGCTGGGGGAGAGCAGCGTGTGCTCCCCTGCCGCCAGTGAGCTGGAACTGCTGCCCGAGGAGCCCCCTCAAGCCAGCCCCTGGGCCAGCCCCAGTCCTGCCAGGGTCACCAGAAGGGAGGACCTGACCCACGCCCTCGTGTGGGAGGCCAGCTCAGACCCTCAACTCGAGCCGTCGGCAGAAGACCTCCGGACGCTCTCTCCACGAGACTCACTGCCGGATGTGGCCACCAGCTCTGCAGGCCCCCCTGGGAGGCCGGAGCTCCCTGCTCAGCTGGGGAGGGCGGCCAGCAAGCCACCCGCAGTCCCACCCAAGACAGAGAAGGCCCTACGGCGGGCGAAGAAGCTGGCAAGCAAGAGGAGAAAGACCGACCAGCCGCCAGAGAAGCACGGCGAGTCCCGGGAGGGAAAGCCCTGCCCAGAGGACTTGGAGTGGATGGAGCAAAGGCCACCGTCCCCAGGAGAGAAGCCGCGACACAGTTTCCCCACGGTGCGCTCCGTGCCCCCTGCCCTGCACCGCCACTCCGTGTCTGCCTTCTCGGAGCCTGTGGGGAGGCAGCCTGGGGGGCCCCAGTCCCTCAAGCCCTTGTCCCCATACCCCGCCACACAGAAGGTGCTCCAGGACCCCCAGTCTGGAGAGTACTTTCTCTTCGACTTGCCGCTCCAGGTGAAAATCAAGACCTTCTACGACCCAGAGACGGGCAAGTATGTCAAGGTCTCCATACCCGCATCCGAGGGGCCCTCCCCCGATCCGCCCCTGCTGGATGCCCGGGCCGCTCCCTACGTGCTGTACCCCGGCTTCCGGCCCGTGCCTGTGACAGCCTTGATGCCTCTGCGCTGCTCCTCTCAGCTCTCCGCCCCCACCTTCCTGAGGCAGGGCCCTCGCGTCCCCGGGGCAGCCCGAGCCAGGCCCCAGAGTGCCCACGAGGCTGGACTGCAGCTGGCCCAGGGGCCTCAGGGCGACCCCACCCAGCACTCTGCAGGCCAGCGCCCCCAGGGGCCTCCGCGGGGCCCAGAAGAGGAGGGCGCAGAAGCTCCGGGCCTGGGCATCATCTCCACAGACGACCTGGAGGACTTTGCCACAGAAGGCATCTCCTGAGAATTGCAGCCGACAGACCCCCGTCCCCGGGTAAACCCAGAGGAGCTTACTTCCCCTGCCCCGGAACAAGTAACACACACACACACACACACACACACACAACACCACATGCTTAGCCATTTGGGATCCCTAAAGTCCAAAAGGAAGTGGGGATCCTGAGACAGCCTCGTCTGGAGGGCCCCCGGGGCTCCCCTCTGATGAGGGCGCTGCTTGTGTGACATCCCCTGTCCCTCCCCAGATCCTCTCCCCCCTCCTCGCCGCCCTCCCTCCCTGTCCTGAGGGTCCCTCTGCCCCTGCACCCACCCAAACCCCTGAGCTCCCCTCAGAGACAGTAGCCAGTTTCCAGGTCCCCTCAGGAAGAATTGGGGGATCCCCAAGGCAATCTCACAGGAATGTTTATTCGCTTAGAATGCGTTTTCTTCATGGGGGGAGACTCACTCTGAAGGCTGTTTTCTGGTAAAGAAGAGGCCACCTTTTAAAAAGTGAAACAGGTTTGTAGCTGTGGTTCTGTCCCTGGACTCTTATCCTCCTCCTGTGGGCAGCGGGGGGTCAGGTCTGGCTGCAGCTGCCCCCTCGTCGACTGCAGCCCCGACTCCCACCTCATCCCCGCACCCCCTGCCTCTGCCGGCCAGGCGCCAGGCCCTCCGCTAGTTCTGGGGAGCAGAGACGAGGAAGACCCAAGACCAAGGCCAAGGTGCCCTGGGGAAGGTGAGTCAGGCCCTTCCGCCCCGATTCAGTGCCCTGCACTCAAAAGGAAATCGTGTCCCGCCGCTGCCGCCAAGTCCCCGCCTTTGGGGATCTGGAGGGAAATATCCGAATCACCTCAAGGGAGTAGAGTGTGGCAACTGCACCCTTAAGACTCTGACGGTCTGAGAGCAGGTGCCCACGAGGCCAGGGGGGATCCAGCGGGTCCTCGCGGGCTTCCACTCGCGGTTTCTGCTGAAGCCTCTTAATTCTCAGTCTGTGGGAAACACGGGAAGAAAAAGCACCTCCCTCTTTGTTTAGAAACCTCAGCAGCTGCCAGGCCTGTACTGCCCAGGCCCGGGGAACCGGCAAAACACACCGTCCTTGTTCTGTTGGTAAAGGTGCTATTTCCACACAGGGAAGACAGGAGGACCCACCAAGTCCCAGACTCATCCAAATACAGGGGCTTCGAGGACATTCCATGTCGTGATTCGGATTCAGGATTTTATACCTATTTATTTTCCCAAAAAGTGTAGCCACATTTGGCTTTCATTGTGAAAATATCACACACATACACACACACACACACACACACACACACACACACACACACACACACACCAGCCTGATGCCATTCAATTTGGCCACCTGGCGAGTCAGCTGGATGACCAGCCAGGAGGGCAGGCAGGCCACTGTCCCAGAAATCTGGCTCCCCTGAGTCACTCACTGGGTGCAAGTGACAAGAACAAAGTTGTGTTTTGTCTCTGCCACCAAAGCAGCTCAAGCATCCTCTCTATTTTCATCTTACTAAAATATGAAAAATAATGTCTCATTTAAAAATTCTCAGGGCCCCAGGAAAAGAATTGCCCAACAAAAGAGGAATCCCTCAGTTCAGTAATAACCACAGTTATAGTACCTATGTCCCCACAAGGAAAAATGTCACTTTGGGGAACTTATTTGGGGAAGCAGTCATCTTCTTAGAAGCCATATTGGTGGGGCCGTGGGCAGAGCTAAAACACGAAGACTTGCCCCAGCAAGTCGGCTGGAAGGAAGCCCTCACTCGCTTACAGCAAAGGGCCTCTGCTCCTAGAAGAACATTACGCCCCACAGAACACAGGTGCGCGTCCCTGCCCAGGGAAGCCCGACTCTGGCCAGCGCAGTCCTCTTCTTTCCCCTTGTTCCTGAGGGACGTCGGTGCCTCCTTCCTCCCTCCTCCCTCCTCTCTCTCTCTCTCCCTTTCTTCCCTCCCTGCCTCTTCTCCTTCCTTCCTTCCTCCTCCCTCCCTTTCACAAACATCTGCAGTGTGCCAGGCACTTAGGTGGGAGCTGAAGGTAACATGATAAGATCCTATCTCTGCACTCAGGAGTTAAAATCCAACAGAGAGGAAAGGGGATTACAACCCCATGTGTGAAGTAATTTCATAGATTGCTCTGAGGAGCACCTAGGCCTGCCTGGAAGGGAGGGGGCTTCCTTCAGGAGAGGTCACCTGAGCCAAGTCAAGAAACACAAGGTGGTGCATCAACTTAGGAAGAAACCAGAATTTCCCCAGCTTTAATCTGTCTATTAAAGATGATCCTGATTAAATACTAATAGGCTTGTCTTGCCATATCAAAGTGTATTGATTTAGCTAATTGTTCGTCAGCATTTCTAATCAGCACAAAAGCTGAACCAGGGCAGTCTTGTAGGATAGACCTTTACTGGTAAGTCCTTCAGCTTCTGAATTGATATTTCACTCATCTGGTTTGCCCAGAAGAAACACCATTTCTAGCGTTGTGTTTAACAGGAGGCAGTGAGAGGCATGGGTGTGCTGCTTGTGGAAGCTGTGGATGTCGCTGGCGTCTTCCGTGTAGTGCACTGGCTCTTTCTATGCGTATGGCCCCTCAGCACCTCCGGGGGAGGGGACGATCGGAGGTCCCAGGGCTGTTCAGCTGCAAACCTGAGAGCGCACAGGGTCGAGCACGCACTACCCACGTGCCAGCCCTGAGTGGGGGCTTGGGCCTGGTCTCAGCGTGCGGCAAAGCTATGGGAGGTGCCTCGTCAGCACCATTGCGCCGTAATGGACGCAAAGGCATGGGATAGGGCGTAATCGCCCACAGTCACACGGCCAGCGTGAGGAGCCAAACCGGGGACTCGGGCCTCTCGCTTCCAGGTGGACTCTCTTAACCCACAGCCCGTGCCTCTCTGAGCCCGTGGGCCGGCAGCCTCCCCTCACCGGGAGCTGGTTAGAAATCCAGAATCCCAGCCTGCCTCTCCACGAGGTCCCCGAGGCGACTGGTTCATTTGCACACTGAGCTCTGAGAAGTGCTGTCAGCCTCTGCTCAGCCCAGATCAATTTCGGCGGGTGCATTCGCTATCTTCCTGTCTCTCAGCACTGCCACGCGCCAAGGAAGAGAGGCTGACGGGTCCGGGTGGGAGAGCTGCCGGGAAGCTGGTGCACAAGTGACATAGGAAAGGCATCTCTGTGACGTGTTGTCTCGACATGACCTGAGTGGCTGGGCTGCTGAGCTGCCCGTCACCAGGAATGAACAATGGAAGCTGTGTCAGAAGGGACCTGTCTTTCAAGACCCTAGGCTACACATGGGGCTCTGCCACGCCAGTGGAAAGGACCGGAAGTCTAAACAGAGGATGGCCGTAGGCATGTGATGGGGCAGCACCTACATGTGAAAGAGGTGCTCGGTGGCAACCTGAACCTTTGCTGTGGAAAACATTTTGGCCCCGATAACACCGTGAGATTGGACACCGTTGCCTCTGTGGGTCTCCTGTACCATTCAGACATAAAGTCCAAGGTGAGCGGAGAGAGCTCTGGGCCATATCACCAGGCGTTAGGCCTCCTCAGCGCCACCTCTGCAGAGCCACCTGAGCAGAGAGCTCTTCCCTCCCACCAAGTGTCTGGGTAGGTCCCTCCCTCACCTGCCAGCTGCCAGCCGGGATGCCCTAGCAGGCCTAGGCTTTAGAATCACCTGGGCACCTGTTAACAAGACAGTTCCGGACCTATTTCCAATGTACCTCATCAGACTCGCCAAGTGTCAGGTCGCTGCGATATGAAGGCTCCCAAGAGATTCTGATATACCCAGATTGATAAACCCCACTCCAGAGCAGAGCCCCTGCACCTGGCCCAACACTGGCCAGATGCTGCCCAGCAGAGACCCTTCTGTGAAAGGTTATGAGGAAGACGGGCACATCTGGGCTTTCCTGGGGGCAAGGAGAACTCAGGGACACGACTTTCTCCGAGTGGAAGGCTGTGGCTGGAAAGGTACGGCAAGGAGGCTCTGGACCTCCCAGTGCAGCCGCTAGCCCTGCCCAAAGCCAGGCCCGGGACGTGGCGGTGGGTGGTGACTCAGCCACGTGCCCATTTGTCCCTGCCGCTGACACCTCCCTTTCCTCAGGGCCCGGCCACTCTAGGTGTGCCCCAGAGCTACGTAAGGAGGCCGTGGACTGCTCTTCCCCAGAGGGGAGGAGGGGCACTGCCAGGAATAAAGACTTCCCTTTTCAGGGAAGTTCAAACTTTCCCTGCGAAGTTTTGATTATTGAGTCTCCTGAAATGAGCTGGCAATAGGCAGATTACAGGAGAAAAGGACCACAAATTTATTAACATGAAAGCCCAGGGAAGTCCCACAAAGTGTAAAACTCAAAGAAGGGCTTAATACCCTCTTCATAGGGGAGAAAGGTGGGGGGTATAAGCACTTTTAGAGGAAGAGTAAATGATTTTTAGGGCAGAAGACTGGGCTCGAAGAACAGACAATAGCCCAGGACAAAGTCTGTCTGGGTTCTGGGTCTGGTATCAACTCCAGTCTTCTTCCCTGCAAGCTAATCCTCTGTTTGGCGAGAGTATAGGGAGGGGCCCAAGACAATTGCATTCCTTCTGGAGGAACCTCTGGTCAGAGAAGGGACGTTCAGAGAAACCCCCTGTGCTTTGGGAGAGGCTGAGGGGCAGAGGCGAGAGACAGGGAGGTGGGAGATCAGAGAGACCTTGGTTCTGAGGCCACTTCTTTAGTTCGAAGTCCTCAGCACGTCAAAGCACCATGCTTTGGGGTGTCACTCTCTGAGCCCCAACACCTCTGACAGGGTAAAGCCCAGGACTCTGCCTGTCACCTCTCCAATGGAGGGGTTCGTTCACTTGGTGGATATCAAGTCGATAGACACAGCCAAGTCAGTCAGAGCAAGGCGGGTTTTATTACTTGCCACAGGGAGCACACTGGAGACAATCCCAAGGCAGTGTGTCCCCAAACAAGAGCCTTGGGCCGGTTTTATAAGAGTAGGGTAGTGAGGCGTGATCTGATTGGATCTGGCAGCAAGGCGATGCTGGGAGGCATGATCTGACTGGACTCTGCCATGGGGTGACACGAGGGCCCAATCTGATTGGATCCTGGATCCTGCTATGCAGCGTCCACCTCTTAATTCAGTCCCCCCTCCTCGGGCACGCACTTAGGTCCCTGCCGTGGTTGCACACTTGGTTCACCTGGGCATGCCCAGGTTCGTGGCCTAAAACCTGGGGGTCCATGGCAACTGAGAAACAACCCACAACTTCGGTATGTAAGAGCTGAGCCATATCTGTAGGACGAACACAAGTAGACATTTGGTGAACGTCATGGATCCTCGTCCCCAAGGAGAGAGCCACACTTCCTGTGCTCATCACTTGTCAAAATGCAGTTTTAAATTTTTTTTTTTTTACAGTCTTAGCATTTTCCTCGAGCCCTGGCTTGCTCTGGGCACTGCCACACTGACCCTGGTTTTCCAGGTCCTTCCCCATTGTTGGTCCTCCTCCTGGACCCCTGCCCCACCCCGTCTCTCCTAGCCGTCCCGCTCCCTTCTCAACCCCGCCGCTGGAGGGATGCTCCTGTCCTCCATCACCCTCCGCTGCTGTGTTGTGCTTTCCCACTCCCGAACGCCGGGTTGTGGGGTCAGTGTCACTCAGCGTTCTGTGCTGAGCCCGTTCTTCCTCCCTGAGGAAAACAGAAAGCGTCACCGCCAAGCCAGGCGTCAATCAAGCGGTCTGCTTCTCGTAGAGACTTCAGGCCTACACCACCGTCCCGCACCTGTGACCCGCGTGCCTGCGTGGGGACCAGCCCGCTGCCCAGGGCGGTGTGCGCCTGGGCCTCCCTGTCTGTCCTGGCCACACGCAGTCCAGCAGTCCCAGGCTCTACTGCCTGGTGTGCCGGTTTCCCAGAAGGTAGCTGCGTTCTGACTGGAACCTCTGACCAACGCTCCACGCACTGGCCGCGGGGAAAATGCAAATTCAGACCACAATGAGATGCCATTTCACGCTCAGTAGGATGGCTACTATTAAAAAAATAAAAAGGAAAATAACAAGTGTTGGCAAGGGTGTGGAGAGATTGCGCGCTGCCTGGTGGTCCAAGCCACAGTCCTGGGTGCCGCCCCCCGCCCCCAGGCTCTTGCCCCCAATTCAGTCGGGCCCCAAACCTGTCAATTCTGCATCCAGGTGTCAACCAATCCATCACGCATCTGCGCCCCTTGCACAGGGGCCATGCTAACTTTCTCTGTATCATTCCAATTGTAGTATAAGTGCTGCTGAAGCGAGCACTCTAGAATTCTTTAAAGCTCCACTGTTTATTGTCTCTTTCCCCCCAACAAGAATACAACCCGTAGAAGGCAGGGATCTCTGTTCTATTCTCTGTTATAGCCAAAGCACCCAGGACATAGTTAGAGCTCAGTCAATATGTGTGCGTGGAAAACAGGAAGAAGGGATGGAGGGAGGGAGGAAGGGAGGGAGGGAGACAGAAGGAGAGGAGCAAGGGTCAGCGTCAGATGGCAGATCTCCAACCACAAAGTAGGGTCCAAGGCCTCTTGAAACCCACAGAGACCAGAGGTAGCTCAACAGGCCAGCCAGACCCCACGCGCCCAGGCCCTGTGCTACGTGGGAAGGTCACAGTCAGAGCCAGGAAGGAAGGGGAGGCTGTGGACCTCACTGGGGCAAGTGTCAGAGCCACAGAGGAATAAGAACTTCTCCCTGCTCACTCCCCATGGACTCATCAGAAGAGAGAGTCAGTATCCTCTGTGGGCCCCAGGATGAAGCCACCTCCAATACTGGACCAGCACTCGCTGGCAAACGGAAGCTGGGGGAAGGGAGTGTTTCCTGGATGCCAATCATGGGGAAAGGAGCGAGTCCTTAGACAGCAGGTGGATCTTGAAAGGAAGGCCTGGGCACGGAGACAGGCCTACCTGGGTCTCAGACCTCACTTCCTGAGGCCTTGCCTGAGGACGTGGAAGGTCCCGGGTGGGGATCACTGACCTGCTGCCTGTGGAGGAAGCCATGAGGTGGGACCGAGGAGGATGCAGTCATTGTTGTCTCCAAGCTGAAGAAGGGGCATTTACCCTGTGCTCTGATGGCCCCAGGTCACAGGTCTCTTTGCAGTTCATTTCTCTATAGGATAAATGTTGCATATTGTGTTTTCCAAAAAGCTGCAAAAGCATTTCCCATTCCATATGTTGCCCTGGAAACCAGCCATTCCCCTGTTAAGAGTAAGAGTCTGTGTCCCTTCCCCTTGCCCTTTGGCAAGGCTTTGTGACTGCCTCCATTCACAGAGTGTAGCAGAAGTGACCCTACATGACTCCTGAGGCTGCGTTACAAAAGGTGATACAGCTTCCACCCAGCCATCTCTCTCTTTGGGACCCAGGGCTGCCAAGTAAGAAGTCTGAGGCCACCACGCTGTGAGGAAGCCCAACTAGTTCACATGCGCAGACCACAGGGAGAGCTCCTGAGACCACATGAGGAAAGAGATGCTGGTCCGGCCCTGATCTGCCCCACCCCCACCCTTCCAACTCCTGCCACTGCCCCAGGACAACCACATCAAGGAGCTGGTGCCAGAGCCACCAGCCAAGCCATTCCTAAATTGCTGACCCACAGATCTGTGAGATATAATAAAGCACCGGTGTCTTAAGTCACTAATTCTGAGACAATTTGTCACTTGGCAATAATATAACTCAGCAATAGATAACCAGAGCAATGGAATACTCCAGCTGTCTTCAATTATGCTCCACTGTGCTACAGGGAATAGGGGAAAGATGGAGTATCTGTGCTTGGGTTAAAGGAGGAGAAGCATCTCTTGGGGACGGCGTGGAGGCAGCGGCTGGTTAGTAAGAGAGCAGTAAGGTAATTCTGCAGGGCAGAAGTTGAGGCTATATGCTCTGGCCATCCAGTCCTCCTTGCTTTGAAGAGGTAGGCTCAGTTTTTAGGGCCTGGTGAGCCCCGTACAGGTATCTCCATTGTACTGAAGAAAAACCTGAGGCCCAAGTGGTTCCGTGCACGCCAAGGTCATTGTGCTCACATGGAGTGGAACCAGGACCTAAGTCCCAGGTTTCTCAACTGCAAAGCCTGAGTGGCTCTGCCAACACCATGGATCCCCAAGGAAGAGCCCAGCCATGCTGTGCACACCGAGCAGTGTGAGGAGGCAGGAGTCCTGTGGCAGGCACGCAAGGCCAGCTCAAGAGGACCCATGCTTGGCGAGGCCCACGTCCTGCACGGAGGGCGAGGCCACTCCTGCCCAGTAGCCTCATCCCCACTCCCAGGCAGACGCGGACACCTCCATCCACACAGGCGTGCTCCTCCCCACACCCCGCTGTCAGCCTGCCCTCCCCTACTGCTCTCCACGCACCTGAAAGAACATCTTCTCCGCCACACAGGGAACAGGCGCGTTGGGAAAGATGCCCTGTGCCCAGGCAGGTTATAGTGAGCATGAGAACCCCACATCTCGGGCCCTGGCCTTGGGTCCTGCAGGCTTCGGGCAATGCCCAGAGGCATAGCTGTCATCGAGGACCACTGCTGCGGAAGGTCAGATTCGTGCAAAACTAGAAAGCTCCACGCCTGGGACCTGAGCCGGGCGGGCAGCGGGTGGCAGCAGCGGATTCTCCACGGCCCCGCCTGCTGCAGGAACACCTCCCAGCTGTGAAGCCTCCTAAGAATTAGGTGTGGGAGGTCGTGCCCTGGGGGGTCAGGGAGCGGAACTCAGAGAGTGTTATAGGCAGGGCCGAGCCTGCAGGAGGGGAGGGCTGGTGCTTACAGCGGGCAGCCCGAGTTCTGGAAGCAGGGGGACCTGGGGCCGCCGAGTGAGGGAGGCCAGCAGGGGCCAGGCTCTGCCGCATACAGCCCACCCTCCAAACTCACCCCACTGAGTAAACAGAGATGTGTCTTCCCCATAAAAAGGGCCTCCAACCGATGCCATTACTGAGCGCTGGCAATAAAACTGCTAAATAAAGAACAGAGACGGAATGATGCATCTGCGGGAGGGAGGCCCGACAGAACAATTAGACCTGAGAGACGAACATTCGTTCACAGACATCACCATCAGGCATGTATTATTAATAAAATAGACATTGAGCTCAGTCAACAATGAAAGGAAAGGGGACCCCAGCCTTCCCCACCCCGACAGAGTCTTCCACCAGCCCTCTGCCTCAGCACTGAGCACCATCTGGTATAAGCTCGAGACCGGTGAGGCTACCGGACGTGGCCCGACCACGGGCAGGCGGCACTCCCTGTCACTCCCGGAGTCACAGGCAGGACTCCAGTGCTTCCCACTGCCAACTCACACCCAGATGCTGCTCCTCCTTTCCAAATTTTAGTGACAGTGTCCCCTACTATTGTTGCATAACAAATTATCCTAAAACTTAGCAGCTGAAAACAGCACTTACTGTCCTGCAGCTTCTGTGGGTCGGGAATTGTACGTGGCTTGGCTGGGTGCCTCTGGCTCAAGGCCTCGTGTCTTCTCTCCCAGGATTCGTCTGCCCACGGAGAAACAGGAGCCAAGGGTGAGATCACCTTTTCAGTCCAATGCACACTGCAATTGGGGTCCCCTCTGTCCTCGGGGCTCCATCTTCTTCGCCCCACCGGGGCTCGTTGCAGAGCAGCCGTCACTCTGTCCAGTCTGTGGGAGGAGGGAGCCCAGAAGGAACACGGGCCTTTGGCCCAGGACCCACACGGGGCAGCCAGCTCTGTCCAGATATCCAGACACTAATGAACGCTAGAGAGCGGGCATGTCATTCATTTCCACGAGTCACTGAAGACTGCTTGAGCTGAAGTTCTGGAAATTCATAGAGCGGGGGTGCTGGGGATGGTAGGCAGCCCGGGGGCCCCAAAGACAAGCGGAGGTGTCCCAAAGGCCCTCTGCTCAGGACCTTCCGAACTCACACACTTCCTTCCACATCTCATTGCAACACCTACCACCTACCTCTGAGTTGGCCAGGGGAGGGCTGGCCTAGGGTGGAGTTTCCCTGCCCTTACCGAGTCAGCAGGAGGACCACCCTGGACAGGCCAGGGGACAGAATCCGGATCTGCACCCCAGGGCGCCAGCAGGATGGCATGCTGTCGGTCTCCAGCTGGTCTCCAGTGTCCCTCTCCACAGTCCCCAGGCCACTCTGCTGCGTCAACAGGAGAACTGGCCGGGAGTCAGCAGGAGGAATGTGGGGCAGGAATATGTTCCCCTGGCTCCCGGGCTGGACCTTGGGGGCTGGGTATGGCTGGCTTCCTCTCCTGGGGACCAAGGCTTCTGTCCAGCAGCCCTCTCCAGGCAACAGGGCCCACCGGCTCCAGGGCCCTCCATCCCTGGTGCACTTGGGCCAGGGGTGCGAACGGCTCCCCACTGTGGCCGGCCCTGCTGCTCCAGCACCTCTTGCTGGCTTCCCTTTCCCGCCTACACACCGAACACCCCCCGCTCACCTGAGAAGGTACCCACGCACCTGGCTGGTGGAGATGGGGTGCAGTCGGCCCAGAGCTGGAAGCTGGTGGACACACAAGGCAGTGAGAAGTGGAGAGAGAGGAGGAGGAAGTCGCGGTGAGAGGAACTGCCCAGGCCTGTCCCGTGTCTGTGCAGATGCGTCAGTAGCTGCGATGGGCCGAGGTCAGTGTGGAGTCTCCCAGGACGCCACCTGGCTGCTCGGGTCCAGCTTGACTGTGCAGCTGCCAGTAGGTGCAAAGAGAAGTCACAGCCGCCCGCTGCCTGATGACAGCCTTCCCTCCAGCTCAGTCCAGCCGCTCGCCCGCCTTGGCCCAGTACTCTCACGACCACGGTTGACTTAATACTTTTTCTTTAAATTAGCTCACTTTTTTATTCAAACAAAGGAAACTCTGAAAGGAAACTTTATCTCAAAGGATTGCTGTGCCTGTTATTTGTTTCTTGATACCTGTTAACACCAATGCGTATCCACATAATAGCAATGTTGATGCGCACACAAACCATCCGAGCATTTGCGGCGGCACGAATGCCACGCACCCCACCCGCGGGGAAGCTGTGTTCCGGCTCCGCGCTTGGGACGCCCAGTCTGCTCCCAGCAAGAGGCATGGTCCCCGCAGCAGCTGGGGGGGTAGGAAGTGGGGCGCCTGGCTCCCCATGTCAGCAGACGGGGAATCGAGCGGTCTACCTTAGAGCGGGAAATCCAGTCCACCGACAGCACCACACGCAGCAAGATGCCTTCCTCCCTGCAGCAAGGCGGGAGGGCCCAGGACAGCGGGCACTCACCGAAGACCACGCCGCTGCTTCAGGACGACGGCACCGGCGAGGGAAGGAGCCCAAGCTTTGGCATCAGGTGACTGAAGTGGAAATTTTGGCTCTACGGATCACTAGCCGTTTGCTTGACTCTGGGTAAGTAGTTTAAACCCTCTGAGCTTCCATTTTCTTCAGATGTAAAGTGAGAACATAAAGTAACACCAGCCTTATACAGTCATGAGCACATCAAAAATAATAGGTGAGAAGTATCTGGTAAGATGCCTGGCACAGAGATGGCAGCCATAAATAACCTTTATTTTCATAATCAAAGAAAAGGTCCACCCAGCAACCCTTGATATTCCGATTTTTCCCTGCATCCCCTACAGGGCAAGACTCAGACCCTCGCCCTGGTCCCCAAGGCCTCTGGCCTCTGGCCCTACTTGTGCTCCCGACTCCTCCCTCCCCAGCCCCGGCTGTCTCTGCTCTCTCCCTTGGGACTACATTGACTCTCGACATAAGTACATCAACTTGCCCGTAGATGTCATTTCCAAACATGATAGTGGCACTCCCAAATCAACTTTCTCCTACCAAAGATAGACTTTGAAACATCAGCTAATGCACGACACTTTCAGCTAATAGTGCATGCTTAATGTCAACAGAATACAGCAGTGTTCATGTTATACCGGACCACTGGCCCTTACTACCTTAAAAAAAAAAAAAAGTGGAAAGGGGGAAATTAAGTTACCAACTAGAATTAAAGTAGGGAAAAATAAAAATCATTAGGCACACTGCTACCAACAAACTGCTGCTTTCACTCCGATATTCACTGGGCCAATATGGGCACGGGGTGTTCATCTGTGTAAGAAATAAGCCAGTTGAAGAGCATTGGCCAAAGGCAGGGAGGAAACAGGCAAGAAGTTTCTGGAGGTTAAATGCATGGAGCTGGGGAATGGAGACACATGTATGAAGAATGAGCTGCAAGAGAACCTTCCGGAAGCAAAACCATCTGCCCTGCTATGAAGCTCTCCCCAAATGTATTTAAGAGGAAAAAAGCAAAGACCCAACAGTGTATAGGACATGCCACTATTTGTCTGGAAAGGGGATACAGTGAAATCATACCTAAGAGGTACAAAGCACACTATCTGGGTGACGGGCACTTATAATTTTGACTCAAGCAGTACAAAAGCGATCCATGTAACCAAAACATTTGTACCCCTGTAACATTCTGAAATAAAATAAACTATTTAAAAAAATCATTTCTAAAGGAAGAAAAACAAAAAGGGGGCTACGCGTATACGCATATCTCTAGAGAGACACAGAATCCAGTAGCAGAGGGCACCTGTAGAGAGAGAGGCCGGAGAAGGGGAGGCTGGCAGCGGAGAGGAACCATGAAGCACGATTTGCCACGCGTCCTTGTTTGTTCCTGACCACATGAGGAGGGTGCAGAGAAGATTCAGGAGTCCACGCATTCTGCTGTGGCTGGCCACAGATTCCTCTGCCAACGCGAGCAGGCTGGCATGCCGTCTCCTCTTGACAAATTGTTCCAAAAAGTTAATAAGACAGCACCAAACTCAGTTTTGCATTCTCCTAGCCAATCATCTGCAGAATCCCCATCAGCAAGGTTTTTTCCACGTTAAAAATAATTTCCTCCAGTAAACACATGAAGAGATGCTCAACATCACTAATCCTTAGAGAAATACAAATCAACACCGCAATGAACTGTCATCTCACACCCACCAGAATGGCCACTGTCAGAAAGGAAAACAGAAAATAACGAGTGTTGGCCATGATGTGGAGAAATAAAATCCCGGGCACTGTGGTGGAAGGTGAAATGGTGCAGGCACTGCGCAAAGTAGCATCGCGGCTCCTCAAAAAGTTAAAAGGAGAACTGCCATGTGATCCAGAACCCCACTTCTGGGTATACACCCAAGAGAACCGAAAGCAGGGTCTCAAAGCGGTATTTTACCCCATGCTCATAGCAGCATTATTCACAATAGCCAAAGGTGGAAGCGAGCCAAGTGTCCATGGGAGATCAATGGATAAACTAACTGCAGTACACACAGGCGATGGAATATTATATTATTCAGCCTTAAAAAAGGAAGAGACTCTGACACATGTTACAATACATACGCCTTGTGCGCATTATGTTAAGTGAAATAAGCCGGTCAAAAAAAGCAAATATTGAATGATTCCACTTATAGGAAGTCCTTAGAGCAGTTAAACTCATAGCAATTGAAAGTAGGGTGATGGTTGCCAGTGGTTACAGGAAGGGGATTGGGGAGTTATTATCATTTAATGGGGACAGTTTCGGCTTTGCAAAATGAAAAGTTTTGGAGATGGATGGTGGTGATGGGTGCACAACAATGTGAGTATAATTAACACCACTGAACTGTATACTTAGAAATGGTTAAGATGGTAAATTTTATATCATGTATATTTTACCACAATAAAAAATATAAAAATAATTTCCTCTGCCTCATGTCACTGTATGCTACCTAACAGAAGTAGATTCAGGGGTAAAAACAAGTCTTTCAGAAGTTACGTTGTGTTATTGACTGAACCCACTCCCAAATTCATATGGTGAAGCCCTAACCCACAGTGTGGCTGTGTTTAGAGATGGGAAAAAGCGATTAAGATTAAATGAGGTCATCAGGGTAAGGCCCCGATCCAATAGGACTGGTGTCTCATAAAAGATACCAGCTCCCTCTCTCTCTCTCTCCCCTGCACTCCTTCTTTCCTTCCTTCCCTCCTTCCCTCCCCCCATCCCAGAGGAAAGGCCACTAAGGACGCAGTAAGAAGGCTTCTGTCTGCAAGCCCAAAAGAGAGCCCTCACCAGGAGCCAACGCTGCCAGCACCCTGCTCCCAGACTTCCAGCCTCCAAAACTGTGAGAAAATAAATTTCTGTTGCCACCCAGTCTGTGGTATTTTGTTATAGCAGCCCCAGCAGACTACTATATGTTGTATAGGGTTAACGTTTCTCTCTATATTCGAAGTTTTGAATCATCATAAATAACACATCATGTTTAACACTCTTTTTTAAAAGTATACATTCACCGTATGATCTCATGTATATTAACAGTCTTGAAATAACAAAAAGTGTAGTAATGCAGCACAGACGAATGGTTGCCAGGGGTTAAGGGTGGGGGCGGGGGAGTAGCATGACAGAGTCTCTCTAGGGCGATGGAACAATTCTGTGTCCTTATCGTGATGATGGTTACATGTGTCTGCATGTGTGTATTTCGCATATGTGTGGACATTTCATACAATCATTACCTCCCTCCTCCAAAATGAGGACATGTGTAAATTTATAAAATCCAAATAAGGTCTGCAGGTTATTAATACTGCAGTGCCAGTGTCAATTTCTGGTTTTAATCATTGTACTATGGTTATTTCAATGTTCTTTTGGGGAAAAGTTGGGTGAGAAATACATGGGAACTCTGTATTACTTTTACAGTTTGTGAGTCTAAAATTATTTCATAATAAAAAAGCTTAAAAAATGCATCCATAGTTGAAATGGCTATTATCAAAAAGACAAATAGCAGTTGCTGGTGAGGATGCAGAGAAGGGGGTTCTCACATGCGGTGGGGGGAGTGTAAATTAGTACAGCCACCATGGAAAACAGTAGGGCACTATCTCAAAAACCCAAAAATAGAATCACCATACAGTCCAGCAACCCCTCCGCCGAGCGTATGTCCGGAAGAAAGGAAATCAGTCTGCTGAGGAGATAACCGCACTCTCGTGTTCATCGCAGCACCGTTCACAGTCGCCGAGATGCGGGATCAACCTAAGCGCCCACCGACTCCCGAATGGACAGACAGAATGTGGTGCTATGCACACAGTGGAATACTATTCAGCCATAGAAAAGGAGATTCTGTCACCTGCAGCAACATGGACGGAAGTGGAGGACGTTATGTGAAATGAAGCAAGCCGGGTACAGAAAGAGGAATCACACATTCACACTCCTGTGCGGGAGCTGAAAGAGAACGATGCTTCCCAGAGGCTTGGAAGGTGGTGGGGAGGGGGAATGACGCGGGGTTGGTTGATGGGCGCAAAAATACAGTCAGACAGTAGGAATGAGATCTGACGTTCGGTAGCGCAGTAGTTAACAATAATTCGTTGTATAATTAGAGTGGATTCAGAACGTTCCCAACACAAGAAACGAGAAATGTTTGAGGCAATAGATATCCCAGTTACCCTGATTTGATCATTACACGTTGCACGCTTATACCTAAATGTCACATGTACCCCATAAATATGCACAGCTATTATGTACCCAAAAAATTAAAACCAAAAAAGCATTCAATAACTGGAGAATCCGTGATATATTGTAGCTTCCTGGAGACAGAACCCACGTTATTATGTGTGAGGGGCTGTCAGACTTCTGCACACAGTACTCTCGTTCCATCCCAGGTGCACAGCACGCCGGGTGCCCTGAAGTCACCGGGATCTTGGACCCCTCTCACCTACAGGTTTCTCTCTGCCCAGAGGACTCCTCTCTGGCTCCCTCAGTCTGAAGCTCCTCACCCTTGTCTGGGACCCTCCTCCCCCGCACTGCCCCACAGTGCTGGCCTCTCATCCCACCGCATCCTCCTCACCTGTCTTACAGATGAGGAAACTGAGGCTTGGAGAAGGCAAGGGACTTGCTAAGGTCCCACAGGCACTGGGTGGTGTGGGATCCTGGATTCAAGGCCAGGTCTGGTGACGTCCCCATCTGGGCTTTCATTCTCCCCACCCCACCGTGCCGGCCACCTCAGGCTGCCACCTGCAGGCTGGCCTCTGACAGCAAGTGTGAGGCCAGCCAATGGGGACAGGGTGCTAACTCACGGCAGCTAGCAGAGCAGCTGTGCTCTGAGTCCCTGCGGCCTGGGGCCGCTGCTCTTACATTCCAGGGTAGATAAAGTGCTCCACTTAGGAAGAGCTCTCTCCCCTGCAGGGCCATTAGCTCCCTGACTCCTGAAACAACCATTTGGCCAGCTCTGACAGATGTGGCCATTACACAATCACTTAGCCCTCTCTGCTCGGCCAGACCTTGGGAGGGGGAGGGGCCTCGAGGCGGGCAAAGCCCAGGGGAGGGTCCACACAATTCACTTCCTGACACTCCCCTCCTCTCTGCTCTCAGGTTGCGTTTTGCCAGGCCACTTTGATGCAGCAGGAGGCAGCTTCAGACAGCAGGGTGTGCAGCCAATGACCTTGTTCTGAGAGTGGTTCCAAACTGCCTTCCCATGCATCATTGCCTTGGCTCCCCAGATCATCCAGTGCACTCGGAATTAGGATGGTTATCTCCCCCATCCAGATTAAAAAAACTAGGCACAGAGGGATTAAGTGGCTTCCCCCACTCCATGATACAGTGATCCTGCTGGGGTGTTAACCCCAAAGCAGGGTCTCCAGGGCTAAAACAAGGGCTGCTCTTCTCTGCTGGCTGGAGACATGAGGCCACCAGAGGCTGCAGCCTTTCCCCAAGGAACGCCTTGGCAGCAGCCAGGCAGCCCTTGACCCGGAAGGGCCCCAGACTGGGTAATTTCCTCCTACACACCCCCACCATGCTCTGTGGACCCTCGGCTCAGGCTGGATGAGTGCCCCCCGCCCGCGTGGCCCAGGCTGGGCTGGCGGCCCTCCAGCAGCTGGCAAGCCTCCTCTCCCAGCCAGCAGCAGAGGCATCTCGGCATAGGAGTTGCTGTGGCATCTGGGGCACCCAGCTGAGCCAGGCCAGGGCTGGGCAGCCACAGCCTCAGCATTGTCTGACGACGTGCCCAGCACTGGAGCCCCGGAGGCTCGGAGGGAGCCAGCACAGAGGGAGGAGCAGTGCCCAAGGCCTGAGGAAGAGTGCTAAAGAGCAATGGCCCATCTCCTGCACACAGCCAGCCTCCGAGAAGAAGCAGATTAGCCCGGCAGGGGCCGTGCCCTCGGCTCAGAGGCCTGAGAGCAGATGGCAGGCAGCAGCAGCTAGCGCAGGCCCGACTCCCAAGCCCAGTTTCCTCGGGTCCACCCAGCAAGTGCAGAGACCCTGAGGCTTCTAGGGCACCAGTCGGTGCTGCTTTCCAAGGAGATGCCTTGCTTTGTCTTGGGGTGGCTCAGATAGAGGGGGTTTAAAAGCCCATGTGTGGGTAGGGGGCAGCCGCCCTCTGTAAAACGCCCTTCCCAGAAGTTAGGGGGATGGACCCTGGTTTATCCAAACCGACCACCCTGCCTCCTGCTGTGGGATGGAGAGAGCAGATGAGCCTGGCTTTGCCCGGGGCTAGAGGGCTGGGAGCGAGGATGGAGCCGCTGCTCTCGGGCACTGAGACTGCTGCAGGGCCCTAGTGCCGCTGGCCGGCTCTCAGCGCACCACGCCCTTGGACAGCAGGTGGTGGTGCTGAGGCATCGGGGGTCCAAACTCAGAAGCCAGAGTTTTGCTGTCATTGGGAGGGTGATCTGGACTCAGGTGGGCAGCTGAGACGCTCACGGGGACAACAGGTGTTCCACAGCCCCGGGGCCCGTGAGTTTCCTGGGGGCAGGCCAGGCCGGGCATACCCATGTGTTCGCAGAAGCTGCCATAGAAGGTTTTGGCCAAGTTCTGGAGAGAAAAATAGCAAAGGTTGAATTTTCTGAAGCAGGGCTGACAGTGTGCCGGAGGAGGGCCCAGAATGCAGCTGTATTACCATTTTTTAAACGAATGTTCCAAGTCCCTTATAGTCTCTGTCTTTAAGGAATATAGTGTCATCCTTGGGTTTCATTTGCCTCAGCAAGGACTAGTTTTTCCATATCTGTGCCCTTCTCTGCCTCTGATGTCGTCTGAGGGTGGGGGGTACATGTTTCAGGTGTGTGCTCAGATCACAGGCCCTGGCCCTGGGTGTCTTCTCCCCAGGGGAGGGCAGGGCCAGGGCAGCCCCGCTTGGCCACACCACACTGGACCAGAGGTGTTTGCCCGGCCCAAGCTGGACCAATCGCATTCACTCCCCAAGGGGTCTGGCTGGGCCCCAAAGCCACGGGGAACCTCCGCCTGGCTAAACCCTGAGTGAGGCTCTCCCTGAGAGCGGAAGCAGATGGGACAGAGCTGTCGGGAGGCAGAGGGGATCGCCAGAGAGGAGCAGAAAGGAGGGAGGGTCCTGACAGCCTCCAGTTCTTGTGCCTTCCCACTAGAGTCCCGGGACTAGCATCCCAACCATCCTGAGCTCCATGAGATTGGATGGCATCCTCATAAAGTCACTTTTTGACTTAATCTGGCTTCAGTGATTCCCATGACTTGAAACTAAAAGAGCCTTCACTGAGACAGTCTCTTCCCTCCCCGCTCCCCAGGCCCCACACCTCTACCTCTGGGTACCACAGGTTCCCATCCAAGGAGCCTTTCCCGCCTAAGAGCCTGAGCCTTCTCCTGGAAGTCACACCACCCTGTAGCCCACAGGATTTGTTCATGAAAGGGCGTGACAATCCCAGCTCCCTCTGCAGGCTCAGGCATGGCTGATGCCAACCCTCCCGTTTCCTTCTTGAGAACATAAGGTTTTCACCTAAAAAAGGTCAAGGCTTTGAGAGGTGCGAGGCTTCGTGGGGCAACAGCTCGCCTCTGCAGTGCACTCCCTCTGTGCCAGGCACCACTGAGCCAACCACTCGCTTCATCTTCAGAGAATCTCGTGAAGCTGGTGCCATTATTACACAAGAGAGAACCGCAGCACAGTGAGGTCGAACGAGTCACCCAGAGTCACACAGCCATGAGAGCCGTGATTCTGGACAAGCAGAATGGGCTCTTAACCACTTCAGTCAGGCTCTGAATTTGTCTGAATTTATCACTTTTTCCAGTGAAGCCAGTTAATTTTTTTTTTTAGACAGAGTCTCACTCTGTTGCCCAGCTAGAATCCCATGGCATCAGCCTAGCTGACAGCAACCTCAAACTCCTGAGCTCAAGTGATCCTCCTGCCTCAGCCTCCCGAGTAGCTGGGACTACAGGCACGCACCACCACGCCCGGCTAATTTTTTCTACATAGATTTTTAGTTGTCCAGCTAATTTCTTTCCACTTTTAGTAGAGACGGGGGTCTCGCTCTTGCTCAGGCTGGTCTCTAACTCCTGAGCTCAAACGATCCTCCCGCCTCAGCCTCCCAGAGTGCTAGGATTACAGGCCTGAGCCACCGCCCTGGCCAAAGCCAATTAATTAAGAAGAGTTTTCATTATGTGGATTGGTTGGTTGAGTCTCAGGCCCCTCCTTGGTGTCCCCTCCTGCTAGAAAAACCGTATGATGGGCTCAGACTCTCTGGGCACCGTCGACACTGGGAATTCCCACCGAGCCTGCTCCTACATAGGCTAGAACACCTGAAGGCCAGGTGCACTGGCTCAGAGGCAGATAAAATGGGGCAGGCTGACCCCTGTCCCTGCCAGGCTGGAGCCCGGGGAGGGAGAGGCTGAGTCGGGTCTGACAGGGCCCTGGGGTGGTGCATCCTCCCCTCCCACAGGCCCACCTAGGACAGAAGCCACAGTGACCAAGAACACAGCGGAGTAACCCCCCAATCCAAATCTGTCAAACCTGCCAGCACCAACCAGCGCTAGTGAGCCTCACAGCCCAGTTAACCTCATGATTCATACAGTCAGTGCTCTCAGTGTGACAGGCAGCGAGGCTGAGCGCTCCCTCTCCCTATGGGAGGCTACCAGCCATGTAACTTTGGAGAAGTTGCCCAACCTTACTGTGCCTCGGTTTCCTTATCTGTGAAATGGGAATAGCAAGACTTACCTTGTGGATTGATTGTTGGGATTAAATGCGCTAACCTCTGTAGAGTTCCCAGGCAGTGAGTGCGTGCCAGAGTCTAAGGAGGGTCTTTCCACCAACCAGAAGGCCAGGCGCTGGGCACTCCTAAATAAAGCACCAGCCCGGGAATGGGGAAAGAGGGCTTCCGAGTCCCCCAGTGTCCTACGCCAGGGCCACCCACCCCCGACTCCCTGCCGCGTCCATGGTTGCTCATCTTCCTGGCAGGCCATGGTCCCCAACAAGGCTGGGCTGCTGCCCCATCACAGTCATGACGTCAGCAGTTTCTAGGCTCCTTCCGCATAACCTGGAGTGCATTAAGGAATGCACTTCAGTGTGCTTCAACTAATAAATGAATAATAATAATAATAATCAATCAATCAATCCCTGGGGCCCCGCTTTCTTCCCAGACTGAAGACCAGCTGCCTTTTTATAGTCCCATTACGAACTTCTGCGGACGGGGCAACCTATAGGGGCTCTAAGGAAGGCTGCCGGAAGGGGGCTTCACCAAGAACGGCCTCTGAGCCGTGTCTGTCGATGCCTGGTTGGGGGCTCCGGCCTGCATAGGGGCCCCTGTCTTGTCCAAACATCTGCTGAAAGGTTCCTGAGCAAAGCCCTCAAAGCCCTCCTCCTAGAAGTTTCCAGAAGCGTTCCATTTGCATGCTGGCCAAACAGGATTAGAGAGTGCGACTCCACCCAGCCCTGCATCCTCAGGGCAGGGAGGAACAAAGACAGGACCTGAGCTCTTTAGGTCTTTCTTTTAACTCTTCTAAATTTATTTGGGTATTTAAACAAACAGAAACTACATCATGCATTGGTTACTTTTTGCCTTTGTACAAGAAAACTAAGTCCTCGGTATCTCTGCAGAGGATTGGTGCTTTTTTTTTTTTTCCTTTCTTTCAGTAACACCAGGCAGACTTTTCGATGTGATCTAGTTTTGCACAGTCACTAGAGTGTCGCATCATGAATTATTAAATCAGTGCTTCGTGGTAATACATAATTTCTTATCAATTATTCATGCTAATGTGTGTGTAGTTTACTTAATTGTGTTATTGACGATCAAAAGTAATTTCCTGAAAGTCCTCAAGGACACAAAATTTAATCAGCGTAACTACTTTTCAGATGCAATGCTGTTAAGTATTCTTAATTTGCTCAACAGTTCACTTATTTATGTACCTTTCTGGAGGAAATACGAGTTTAATCAAACAATTAGATTGAAGAGTTAGTGTACATAAGGGCTCGAGCTTACATCGTTCAACCGAACATTCGTAATTACAGGGAAACGGAAGCGACTTTGCCGCTTTTTGGCAAATCGTTTCATCTTTGTACTCAACAAGCAAAATACAGCAGGAAGAAGGATTTGATTTTTTTTGTTTTAAAGGGGACAGTGTGTTTATCAAATGCTTTGTGGTAAGCATAGACGAGGCATTTTACACTTAGGAGTATTATTTGGGGGAACCTCTGGGAGGGAGGGGACAATGGGGGCAGGGAATCTGAAAGTAGAACCTTTTGATGATAACTGAATCACAAACAATCATCATAAAAGCAATAACTGTTTGCATGGAAACACCATCAACGAAAGCCACCAAAGACTGCAACCTTTCAGGTCTCAGGCGCCCCTGCCAGGGAGTGGCAGAGCTGATAAGCTATTGCACATTCCCCTTGGATCTCTTCGAGGTTACCATCCACACAAGAGAAAACAGCCACACTAGACCAAAACAGAAATCTCTGTGAAATCTGGCCCTTAATTAATTCTCTTCGAGCCGCAGGGAAGCCATCTTCCCCGTGCTCCAACTCTGCATATATGCCATTCCCGTCTCATTTCCTACTTTTTTTTTTTTTTTTCAGTAAAAAACACCACCACTGGAGAGCCCCCTCCACGTGCCAGGGACCCGAGGAAAGGTAGTTCATCCAGATGCATAATGATTTCAGAGGCGTTCCTGGAGGGCTAGTCCCCCTCCAAGGGCTCTCAGCCTTCCCCAGCCCAGAGAGTTGCTTTCAAGTGGGCAACTCCCCACCAACCCGCAGCTCTGTTCGGGAGACAGGCAGAGCCTGCAGGTGGGCGCTTCGGGTGTGGGGCTCACACTTGCTCTGTGCCCACAATGTCACGATGGCGGCTCCCGGTTCATGGAGCCGATGGCCTGTGAGACTGGCCCGGCCGCCCTGGCCACATGTGCCCAGTGACATCTGCTAGGGCCAGAGCCACCATGTACTCCTGGGGCAGGCTATGTCCTGTCGGCCCCTCCCCACCCTACATCTTCTCGCCTTCTAACCAAGCCCACAACCAATATCCTCCAAAAAGAGAAAGGGCACTGTGGCGAGTCCTGGCCAGGGGAACGAGAGCCGGCTGGGATCCCACCAGTTCCTAGTTCTTAAACAGTGTGAGGGGGTCAGCCCCAGTTCATACCATGAGACTTCAGCCCTGGGCATCTCTCAGGGATGACCCAGGCCACAGTTCTTGGAGTTGGCAAGACCTTCAGAGGCAGCCTGGGATGAGAACAGGACGGGTGGTGGGGTGAGCAATTCCATCCCCCCCGAGACCTCCAGGCCAGGTGGAAACCCCAGGAGACCTCACCGCACAGTGGGCTCTGCTGCTACCAAGGACCATCGAGACCTGGCCAAAGAAACTGGGGCAACATGGCCCCAGTGGCGGGACTCCAGAAGGACTCTCTGGGTGCCAAGGGAGCTGTGGGTCTCACTTCCCCCTCCTGGGTCCGCGAGGAGGCCCTGGGGCAGCAGGCTTCTCCTGGCTGTGCAGAGAGGTTTCCGCAGGGGCTGAGGCTGGGAGAAGCGGGGTTGGGGGAGGGCAGGCCGGGCAGGGCACTCTGGACCCTCATACACTCTTCTCTCCCTCGCTCTGTTCCTTGCTGGGAGAGGCCTTGTCCTGGCTGCCCTCCGGGGGCGCCGGCTTGGTGGCGGGGCCGGGACTGCTGCTGGCGGACGGCAGGAGGTTGGCCGACTGCAGGACGGCTTCCGAGTGCTCGCGGGCCTTCATGCGTAGGGCGGCCACACTGGCTGTGCGGTTACTCTGGCAGCCGTAGGTGGGCAGGAAGGAGAGCCCCATGGGGTCTGGGACACAGCAAGAGCACAGCGGGCCCCCTGGAAGAAGGAAAACGATAGGCTGTCATCGCTGTCCTCCGTCTGTCTCTTGGGGTTCGGGAGAGGCTGGGGCCTGAAGGAGGGACACATAGATTCCATTTGGTTCCAGATCCTGAGGCCCGTCAAGGGACCTGGCTGATAGCCCAGAGGACTGTCAGAGCATCAGGGAGACCTGGTCAGTCCTGGCTCCCTCTCCAGCCAGCTGTGTGGCCTTAGGCCAATAACTTGGCTTCTCTGAGCCTTGACCTCTGCTGCTGTAGAGTGGATAGTGCCTCCATCACAGAGCGTTAGGAGGCTCTCATGAAGTAACCCTCACTGCCAAACTACGCGCTGAGGCACCCCTAAGAACTCGCGGGCACTGCAGGGAGACCCGGAACGTTTGGGGGACCCAGCCACGTCCGTCAGGTGCCGTGCGAGCTGCTCGCTGGAGGCGGTGGCCATGCCCTGTTCCTTTCCACAGCGTCATATCTTGGCGAAGCTGGATTTCGCAAGCACCTCACAAAACTCCACATGGAATATGAAACGTGGGCAGTGGCGTCCAGTACGACCCAAGATTAGAAAAGCCACATGCAGCTTACCAAGCACGTGAGCCCACTAGAAAGGAGTGGCGGCTTTTTAAAAATAAACGTATCATTTTTCTTTCAATTTATAAGTACTATTTTTCAAATGGCTGCTAAGTTGTTGGGACATAACCACTTACCGAATTGTTTGCACCTAACCATTTAATGAACGGGTCTTGCGGATGGCCCGAAGGTGTCGCTGACGGGTTTGAGAAGCACTGAAGGAATGAGTTTGCAAAGTGCTTAGCACAGCGCCAAGCCCAGGGTAACCCTTCTCACCCACAGCCCCTCGACACTGGGCGTGGCCACAGAATTTCTGAAGGGGCCCCGTGCCAGGGCTGAGGTCCTTACCAAGGTCAGCACCCCCTGTCTCCCCCATCCCCCACCGTCCTAGACAGGCCCACAGGCTTCAGGGACAGGAAGGGGACGGTGGTGGCCAGGCCAGGGATGGGAGCGGGGAGCCGTTCACGGGGGAGCAGTTTCGGTTCTGCAAGCCGAAAGAGTTCGGGAGACTGGTTGTGCAACAATGGGAATGTATTTAACACGTCTGAATCGTACACTTAAAAATAGTTAAGATGGGAAGATTTATGTTATGTGTGTTTTACCATAATTAAAAAGAAAATAAAACTGCTTTTTAAAAAAAACTATGGGCCAACTATTCAGGGCAAAGTGATCAGAGGAGACGAGCCCGCACAAGGCTCCCCAGCGAGTGAGGAGCTCCAGGGTCCTTCAGGCCCACCCCACACGCACTCAGCCTCACACCTGTGTGACAGGACACCCCGCACCCACCCCACCTGCCGCACCTTTGACAGTTTTCACGCTCCCCTCCAGCCCGTGCCCGTTGGGCGGGGTCTCCACAGCAGGGCTGACCCTGAGAGATGCACTCCGGCCAACAAGACCCTTTGGCTCGCAGCCGATGCTGGCAGCCCGAGCTCGGACTGCAGCTAAAGCATCCCTCCAAGGGGCCAATGCTTGTGAGTGGGCGCACAGACGTCTGAACAGCCACATCCAGGAATGTGACAAACGGGCCGTTGGCAGTCTGAAGGGAGGTCCTTGAGGGTGCCGGAGGGACTCCCCTTTGCCTTGCCCTGACCTGGATGAGGACACGGGAGACGCATCCCTCCAGGATGGAGATACGGGTGGGACAGAGAGAGGCCGTCTGTGCAAGAGACAAGATCAAAAGCTAGCAGGAGACAAATCTACTGAGACGATTAACAGGGAAACGTGTGAAGTCTGTGATCTCTCCCAAGGGCCCACCTGCACAAAGGGAGATGTGACCCAGCAGTAGAGCATGTGGCCAGTACGACTTTACTGTAAGCTCCTTGTGAAAAAGGGGGGGTAAAGTCCTTCTCCCCTCTGTGATCACGGCACCTTGCCTCAAGTCTCCCATCAACAGACACCTCTGTCACCTCCTTAAGGGGTAAAGGAGAGAAATAGAAACTACAGCGAGCTGGGCACATACGCAATACACATATTAACTTAAATCGCCCAACAACCAGCATCTCCCTTAAATCCTATAACCATTTTTTAGCAAAGAAAAAAAAATGATTTCCACAAATAGGATCCTTATAAAACTAACCCTTGATCTCTCAGAGATCTTACAGTACCAACAGACCACCAGGTATCTCCACATGCCGCCTGCCCAAACAACTTCATGGACCCAAAACACTACTGAGAACCCAACGTGACAAAACGGAGCTTGCGTGCTCTGTGGTTCCAGCGTGGCTCGCTCACAGACAGGTACTAAGTGAAAATCCGGACCCCAAAGCCCACGCACTTTGCCTGTGGAAGGCGTGCTCACGGCCCTCACCGATGCTTAAAGACTCTTCCACGTGTGTTTCCAACGTGAGCCGCCTGATTGAGCAGACTGCCACAAACCGGAGAAAGCGCGGCTGCCCAGGACAGGCACGGTGACAGGGAGCACTGAAAAGAGGCAAAATTGCATGACGCAGCCAAAAACTCGACTGCACAGTAAGCTGGAGCCACCTGGAGCTGCGGCACGCGAAGCGGCACCTCGGGATGGCCGCAGCCGTCGGAGCAGAGCCTGGGTGGCCAGACAGGGGTTTGACAGGGCTTTGGAAGCCACGCCCAGCCTGGGACCTTTAGCGATGGGGACACCGAGGTGGCATGAGGCTCAGCACCCCTCTTTATTACATCAGGGAGGCGACAAAACACTTAGAAAACGTCTATCCCCAAACCGGATTGTCGTTGCAGCGATCCTGTCCACTGGGTGACCGACCGCAGGGCGGCTCTGGGGCCGGAGCGCCGGCGCCGCCGCAGAGGCAGAGAGGTGGGCTCTGAGGCTTGACCCGGGCCGGCCGCGGGACCACTCTCCTCCGCTCAACACACCCGCCTGCGGGATACATTCTACAAGGCACCTGGTCCTAAATCCTCGGTCATTATTTCCACAACCCCGTACAAACGAAAGGGCAGCGCTAAGCCATAATTCACAGCTCATTCCAATTTCCGGCTAGATTCAATGACAGGCTGAGGAACCCAGCTTGTTCCGAGTGTCCCCGGAGGACCCAGAACCAACGTGGGACCCGCAGCAACACATGCGTGTTCTCACGGTGGCCATTCGCTGGCACTGCCCTCGCACCCAGCCTTGGGCACAATTTCTACACTTTTCACAGCTTGCTCTTCAGTGACATTTTCCCATCTGACCAAAAAGTAATTTATTCTGTCAAGAGAATTTTGAGGATTAAGCCAAACATCAGTCCCATTTTTTAATTACTAGATTGTCAGACTTGGGACTCTAGAAGGGAGCAGCAGAGTGTTTTGTGGTTTTGCTTTTGTTTTTTCAATCTATCAAAAAGCTATCATCATGAATGGGCTAAAAATTAAATTAGCTACAAAGGACGTCATACCAGTGTGGCATGTAGCAATGAAAAACTGTGAATAGCCTAATGGCCCAATAACAGGGAATTGGCTGAATAAGTTACAGTTACCCATATAGAACACACTGCAACTATGACAAAATTATAGGAGTATATTTAGTGCCACGAAAAAGACACTTTTCAAATATTAAGTTTAAAAAACAGGTTAAGAAATAGTAAGTCAACATGATCCCATTTTGGTATATGTGTATACACATACAAGCTATAGATTCATTATGTGTGTTCTCCCCCCCAAAAATTTATATGTTGGCCAGGCACGGTGGCTCACATCTGTAATCCTAGCACTCTGGGAGGCCGAGGTGGGAGGATCACTTGAGCTCAGGAGCTGGAGACCAGCCTGAGCAAGAGTGAGACTCTGTCTCTACTAAAAATAGAAAAAATTATCCAGACAACTAAAAATAGAAAAAATTAGCCAGGTATGGTGGCACATGCCTGTAGTCCCAGCCAGCTACTTGGGAGGCTGAGGCAGGAGGATTGATTGAGCTCAGAAGTCTGAGGTTGTTGTGAGCTAGGCTGACGCCATGGCACTCTAGCCCAGGCAACAGAACAAGACTCTATCTCAAAAAAAAAAAAAAAAAAGAACTTCGTATGTTGAAACCCTAACCCCTAAGATGATGGTACTGGGAGGTGGTGCTGTTGGAAGATGATTAAGCCACGAGGGCAGAGCTGTCATGGATCAGTGCCCTTATAAAAGAGACCCCAGACTTGCCTTGTCTCTGCCACCATATGAGGACACGGCAAGAATTCAGTCATCTGTAAACCAGAGAGCAGCCCTCACCAGACTCCCAAATATGCCAGCACCTTGATCTTGGACTTTCCAGCCTCTAGAACTTCGAGAAATAAATTTCCATTGTTTATAAATCACCAGGTTTATGGTGTTGTGTCATGACAGCCCAAACGGACTAAGATATATATGTAATACATACACATATGTGCATAGTGTATATGTGTGCATGTATATGAACATCCATACACCATATCAATTTGGGATCATATGTGTATATATACACATAAAAATTATTTAGAAATGGAAAATATTTATAAATTTTAATTAATTTATAAATAAGTTGCAAAATATGTTTATTGGAGATCTATGTGAATAAATATATATTTATAAATGGGAGAAAAGATATTCCAATACCAAAATATTCATGGTGGTTGATTCTTGATGTTAAGGTTATGATTTTCCAATTTGTGTTTATCGTATTTTCTACTTTTTCTAAACTGACCAGGTTTCTCTAAACTGACCGTCATACAGAGAGTGTCCTTTTTGTGATTTGTGATTTCTGTCTCCTCTTACTCAGATGATGGGGACCCACGTGTTCTCCTTTGGAGCGGAGTCCCGCTGAGGTTACCAAGGAGCAAAGACGACGTCCTCAGCACCCGGCGAAGGACGGCTAATGGCCTCAGTCCGCACCGGAGGTATCGACAGCAAACCTGGAGCCGGGGGCACGTGACCGTCACCAGGAGCACTCCGTCCTCTCCCCTTCTGTGGGGACCGAAGTCGTGAGTCCCTTCACATGGGATCGACCCCCCCCAGCTGCGAGCCCCTCAAAAGGCCACAGCGCCAGCCCTCTCGCCCAGCCGACTTCCACATCACCGAAATCTACGCCAGAACCATCTGGTCCTTGAACGCGGCCTGAGGGTTGTTTTGTTTGGAGAACATACAACCTCCTGGACACTAAATTAAAACACACAATTAGATTTCCATTAAGTTACAGCGAATTCTGCTGAATTGATCTAATCGGCCTCCATTCCTATATGACATCATGCTTTAAAGGCTTGGCCCGAACATAAATACTTAATGTAATAAATACAGTCTGAAATATTTGATCTCCCTGGCAGGTTAATTGATCTACTACCGAGACTGACAGGAAGAATTAAGTTAGTTCTGTCTGGTCTCTGCCAGTAGCACATTTTCATGGTAAAAGTCGGTGAGCTCCACGCTGGTGACGAGGAGGGTGTCCTGCCGCATGCTTAGGTGAAGGGTAACACAGGCGAGCGAGGCGACGGATACCTGGGCTTATGAGACGGTCAACAAAGATGCCATAGTTCACTTCGTTTTGCTTTGTAGTAAAATAAATGAGTGAACGTATTTTGTGAGCCATGAGACCAGTTCCTTACACTTCACGCAGGAGTTTCAGCGGGAGTGCCACAGACGCCTGCAATATCTAAACGCAGTTTCAGCTGCTGCGGCTCAGTGTGGTCTCCAATAATCAAATGCAAAGGCCACATCCACACCCGGACACATCGTCTCCGGCTACGGCACTCCTGAGGTACCTTCCCCTCCTCCCGTTTTACGGGTTTTCTTTGCCGTCACCGCGAGCCATGTTTGGTTTTCTGCCGACCTCTGCTCCCAAACTTGCCGTACGCCCACCACGCCCGCGCCCTGATCCCACACCCCGTCCCATTTAGCTGCAAAGTTAATGCTCAGTGAATATCTGGGGAAAGGACAAAGGGAAGGAGCATCTGTCCGTCTTGACTGAGTTGGCACATTTTAGTTCTTCAAAACTGCCGTCTCCTCGGTTCTAAGCTTTCTCAGCACCCCATGAAAAGAAAAACTGTGATCATAACAAAGTTATCCAACCTGATTAATGTCCAAACCCCTGGGCTAATTTTACAGTGTCTTTTGGTGGACTTGACCCTAAGTCCTACCCCTCCCTTAATTTCACCTACTATATGTAAGTTCACTGTCTCAACAATCACATATTCACTCAACAAACACCCACTTACAGGAGCCAACTCAGCCAACCCTGCTGACCAGAGCCTTGTGCTACGAGGCCATCTCAGGGCTAGTGCAAGTGTCCTATTTCTGCTTGGATGTCTTTGCAGAAATAATAATCACAACCCCCAGATCCGAGGACCCCCAGCACAGCCAGGATGCATGTTCTGGGCAATCAGATGCCAATTCACCCAACCCTCCCCCTTCCAGAGCAGCCAGAGCTCTGCTCGGGCGGCTACTTCTCCTGCTGCCTCTGGCCCCAGCCAGAAGCCTTCTGCTCAGCTCCCCGCGCTCCAGGGCCCCATTGATCAGCAGGAAGGTCAGGCCCATCAGCACCCGTAGGAAATGGCTTCTGGAAAGTGAATTGCAGGTTTTCAAGACAGAGAATGACAGCAGGAGCCTGTCAAAGGAACGAAATCGATACAGGGTGTGGGGGCTGGGAGGGGTACACCTGGGTCCCTGACTTGTCCTCCTCTGACATTCACGCTGTGTGACCTTGGGCAGTCCTAGTCTCCCTGCTGTGTCCTGGAGAAGCAGTGGTAACGTGCTCATTAAAGACAGTCCTCACGCACCCTCAGTGCTGGGTTCTCCAGCCCTGTCTTCCTCACGTCAGCTAGGCATGGAGGGGCAGGGTTGACCCAACCACTTTCCTCATGAGCAATGACCATGTTCTGTCCCCTCAGGTCCCCCGCTCCACAAACAGCTGTGCCCTCGGAAACAAGCCAGCGGCTGCCGGAGGGCGGTGCTGCTTTCCTGGAGCCCCACGTGCTGCCCACACGCCTTGGGCTTCAGTGACTGCGCCCTGGAGGCCAGGAGCCTCTCCCACTGGAAAGCAAAGCCTGCAGAAAACACAACCTCTGTCCCAGAGATCCAAACGCAAGCTCTCAGCAGATCCCAGCGACCTCTCGACCTCAAAATCATGGCCCTAACGACAATCACCAGCATGTGCCGGACTTGGATGTACCAGGCACAGACACACAGTCACCACCAGGTATGGCCATTACCATCCTCAGTTCACAGGGGAGGAGCCTGAGGTCTGCCCCCAGGTGACCCGGCGTCGAGAGCGGGCAGCACTGCCAGGCTCCGCGCCCGCGTCCTGCCTTCTCTCTTCCCTTCTCTCTCCCTGCCCAGCTCCCAGGCTTCCTTCACGCCCGGCTCGCACTTCGCCTCTGCAAAGCTTTCCTCGCTCCTACAGAGAAAGATTCCCCTCTCCTCTGGGTGTCCGGCACTTGGCATGCCCTTGTCGCCTCAGCAAGAGCACGTGACAGTGCCACCTGAGTTAGGGCTCTTGGCTGGCCTGGCGCCCCTCCAAGCCCACCCCCAGCCTGCCAGTCCCTCAAGATCAGGATGAGCTTAATTCATTTCCTCATGCTCAGCCCCTAGTTCAGAGTCTAGCAAAGGATGGATGCTGGGTGGGTGCTGCCGAAGACCAGGAGAGCCCTGAGGTTTCTGGAGCCCAGCAGGTGGCCAAACATACAGGGCCAGGGCCAAGATCCCCAGTCTCCTAAGGGAGGCCCTTCCTCCAGGCCCAGAGCAGCATGACCTCCTTTACTCCTTTCCCCAAAGTGCGCTCTGCTGTCCTCCACACCAGACTCTGCGCAGAAGCAAAGGGAGGTGGCTCAGAAGGATCTAGAGGTGCGCTGGATACGGTCAGTGCCCTTAATGTGCACATAGGCAGGACTGGAAGTAAGGGGGTCAACAACAAACACCCAACTCATGTCACAAGCCCAGAGAATGCCTGATACCTGCAAAGTTGGTCTCTAAAGATAGCCTTCAATGGGCCACACCTCCCGGTATGCACGCCCTGCGCGGGGTCCTGCACTTGAGTCTGGGCTGGCCCTGTGAGTGGCTTCGATCGACAGAATGCTGCGCGGCAACACTGTGCCCATCCTGGGCGTAAGCCCTAAGAAGGCCTGGCATCCTTTTTTCACACTCTTGGGACCCAACCACCATCCAAGCCCACCCCAAGCTAGCCATGGAGAGACCATGTGGAGAAAGAGAGAGAGGTCCCAGCCTCCCAGCACCCTGGTCGAGGCACCAAACTCATAAGTGACACCATCTTGTATGTGCCAGACCCAGGGGCCATGACTGCGAGCTTGGGAGACCCCAAGCAAAGGCAGCAGCAGCACAGCCCAGCAGAGCCCAGCCAATCCTTGGGACCATGAGGGACAATAAAACAGTTGCCGTTCTATCCTACCAAGTTTTGGAGCAACCACAGTTAAGTGAAACCATACCAAAACCTGGAATGGAGATTATAAGAAACAAAATCACGGCCAATCTCCTCACGATCATAGATGCAACACCATAAAGAAAATATTAGCAAACCAAATGCAGTAATACATAAAAAGGATAACACGCCATATCTAATTTGAGTTTATTCCAGGAATGTGCAGTTGTTTTAACATTAAAAAATCGATCAATAAAATTCGGGGTATTCACACATTGAGAAAGAAAAATCACGCAATCATCTCAACAGCTGCAGGAAAAGTATTTGATAAAATTCAACACTCATTCATATTCATGATTTTTAAAATAATAATTAAAATAAAATTCTTAAAAATTAAGAAGAAAATATTAATATCTTCACTTGATAAAGGGTACACTTAAAAAATAAAAAAGGAAGCAAACACAACTGTGAAACCCTGAGAGCTTCCCCACGAGATTGAAGGTGAGGATAGGTCACAAGGACCGTGGACTCTACGATTCTGCTCACGTGACCTGTCCACAACAGCACTCGCAAAATGCCTCCACTCCACAGAGACAGGGAGTAGATTCAGGGTTCCCGTGGCCTGAGGAAGTTGGGGGAGTGACTGCTAACAGGCATGGAGTGAAAAAAAGTTCTGAAATTTATTGTAGTGCTGGTTGTACAGTTTAGTGAATAAACTAAAAGTCATTGAATTGTACACTTATTTGGATGAATTCTATAGAGTGTGAATTATATCCAATTAAAGCTGTTTTTAAAAAAATAGTATAAAGCCAGGATGCCTGTTACTACCACTTCTATCAATACTGTATGAGAGGTTCTAGTCAGTGATGTAAGACAAGAAAAAGAAATTATAAGATTGGAATGGAAGAGACAGACTGTCTTTATCTACAGATGACCTGCTCGTGTACATAGAATATCATAAAGAATCTATGACTAAACCTAATGATGTGGATAAATCTTGCTAACATAATGCTGAGACACAAAAAATACACACTGTATGCTTCCATTTATATATACACTGTATACTTCTTGTATATATGTGCACCGTGTATATATATGCATGTAAACTCAAAAAAGTCAAAACTAAACTGTAGGCTGAGCATCCCAAATCTGAACATCGGAAATAGATTCTAAATGCTCCAAACCCAAAACTGTTTGAATACCAACATGATGCTTAAAGGAAATACTCACTGAAGCATCTTAGATTTCAGATTTTCAGATTTGGGATGTTCAACCAGTAAATATAATGTAAATATTACAAAATATCTTTTTTAAAAAGTCTGAAGTCGGAAACGCACCCCAAGCATGTTGGATGAGGGGTGCTCGACCTGTGCAGTGTTTCGGGACCTCACCACGGACGCAGCAAGGTGGTGTCCTTCAGGGGGAGGAAAAATGGCCTGAGTGGACGGGCGCATGGGGTACAAGCCGGGTGGCAGCGGAGGAGCTTAAAATCATTCAATAAGCTCTAGAGGCACGTTTTGTGAATTTTTCTAATGAATATTCTATTTCGCAATAAAACCATTATAAAAATTATCTTTAAAAATTTTTGTGATTGTTAAAATCACAACCCAAAGGGAAAAGTCTTTAAGAAGGAATAGGGAAAGACAGTCTCAGGGGCGCAGAGCAGGTAACCTCTGGCCCTGAGTTCACCTTACGGGCGAGTGCTCACCGGCCAGTGCCACTCTCGGAAGCTGGACGCTGTGGCCTGGCCTGCAGCAGGGAGGGCATATTCTTGGCTAACAAGGGGGCCTTGTCCCCTGGAAGGCCATGGCCAGACCCCCTCCTAGCGCTGCCTCCGCGTCGGCACCCTGCCCACCGCCTCCCCTGGTCCTCATACGCACGATGCAGGGCCAGGACTGCCACTCGGGTGGAGCACCCACTGCAGGCTGGCACCTGTGACGTGCGCTACCTACAGCGCCTCCTTCAGTCCTGACAGCCTCCTGACAGCTCCTCGGCAGGCGTGGAGCCAGGCTCCAGCTGAAACCTGCTGCCTCCACGCTCCTCCCAGCCGGAGCCGCTCCGGGACTGGGGGCCCACGTGCCTGCAGTGCCCAGCAGGCTGCCCCCTCCCATTTGGGAAGGCCGGCAGTGATGTCACTGCCCAGCCGGCTGCTCTGCCCAGTGCAGCGGGGCGGCTGCGACCCCCGAGGTGTGAGCGCACAGTGAGAAGCTCTCCCCTGGCAGCTGTAATTATTTTCCACCTCACGCCCAGCTCTGCGAAGCTCGGGTTGAGGCGGCCCAGCTAAGTGCGCCAGGGCCAGCGCCGCCTCCGCTCCCTGTGGCTCTCCTGCGCCCAGCCGCACCCGCCCGGCCCGTGGCCAGCACTTCCCCGGAACAAACCCAAGCGCCTCCCTGCCCATTAATAACCTCCTCTGCATTAATGAATTGTGGATGCAAGGCTGGCCATTAAGACAGCCCAGGAAAATTCTTTGTGTGGTGATGGCCTTTCCTCCGGACAGCCATTATTGTTATGCAAATGCTCCCTGCACAAGGGTAGGGTCTGCTGTCCTCTTCTTTGAGTTTCCAGGGAACACCCCATCAGGAAACAAGGCTGCCTGCGGAGGACCAGTCTTCTCTGACCGTCCCAGAGTACGAGGCACATCACTGCATGAAGCCCAGGGGGCCCTGGCCAGGAGTCCGGTAAAGGACATTCTAGCGTTGTCAAAAACTGAATGTGGGGGAGGGGTTACAAGGAAAGGGTGAATTTTGGCCCCAATGAAGTTTAGAGAAATGAGAGAAGTAGACGTTCTCCTGGGGCCTTTAAAGGGGAGTGGGACCCAGGGACCACAGCTAGAAATGAGAGTGGCGGACTCCGGGTAACGGTAGCTGGTGTTCAACGGCAGGTAGTTAACGATAGTCAGCGCCGCCCCCACGTGCCAAACACTGTTCTGAGGGCCTCGCGTTCTCTCCACGCGGCCTCTTGAATTCAGTCCTATTGTGAGCAAGCCCCGCACTCTGCAGACGAGCAGCAGAGGTCCAGGGCTTCAGCGACCTGCTCAAGACTCACGGGGCTGGAGGATGGAAGGACGGGGGTCCCACTGGGCAGGCCCTCGCTGGAAGCCACTGTGCCAGTCGGCCACTCGCTAACTAAAGGAGAAACCCCCACAAGTGCCTGGCTTTGCACTCCCTGGCTCTGTCCCTGCTGGGCAGCTTCCTGGCCTGAGGGAGCAGCCGCCTCACTCCCTGGCAGGGGCAGCCCAGCGCCCATCCAGGGGCCTTCCCGGGGAGCCTGCAGGTGGGGCTGCCACACCTGAACCTCTGGGCACTCTGCCTGGCCAGCCTCACTGGGTGGGCCAGGATCTCCTGCCCACCAGGGGCTGCCACGCCCCCCCAGCCTTGCCCGCTCCCCGTTGCCGACCTTCGAAGCCACGTCTTTCCCATGCACTCACCGCCCCACACGCCCCAACACCCAGCCTGCTGGCACCCCAGCTCCCGGCCCCAGAGCTGCGTCTCAGCCGTTTGGCGCAAACCCAGCTGGCAGCAGAGAGTACGCCCAGCTCAGGACAACCACGCGGCAGCGGAGGGTGAGGCTCCCCTGCCCTCGCCCTCCTGGCCTGCGGTGGAAACACCAAGCCTAGCTTGGTGTGTGTTGCGGCAGTTCTGACCTGCCGGGCTTCCACGGACAGGGGTCACTTCCCACCCAACCTTGGCTTCCCCAGCTCTCCAGCTGCCCCGACCTGAGGCCCCTGCCCTCAACCGGGATTTCAAGGAATGAAAATTGGTCACTCTAATTTCCTGTGAAAGCCGCAACCCAGAGTTCTGTGCTGCGGTGTCGCAGCCTGCGTGCCAAAGCTCAGAAAAGCAGCTGGGAGACCTGCCTCCCTTCCTACTTCCTGGACCACGCCTCCCCTCGATGACCCAAAGATAAGAAAGCGCCTAGATGCCCTGCAGAGTTTGTCAGAGGAGCTGCCCTGGGAAGGAAGAAGCAGCCACAGGCTGGTTCTGAGCAGCAGTCACTGTGCTGCCAGCCCAGCTGTCCGCCCCACCCAGGCTGGAGACGGGCATGCGGCACGGTGCTCGGAGAGTCCAGTGTGGCCCCAAGAGCATCCCTCCACTTTTGCCCCGCCCCTGCCTCTCCTCCTCCTCTCTCGGGTGCCACTTGCTCAGGGAGCCTTCCAGGACCACTCCTATTTCAGAAAACGTTCAAAGTCAAAGACTGTCCCGGTAAGTGAACACCCATAAAGCTACTTTAGAGGACCTAAGAATATCGAGGGTCCCTACTTGAGGAAGTCAACAAACCCCACAGCCCCTAAGCCAGCCCACAAACTTCCCAGAGGCTGTCTCAGTGTGTATAAGACAAAGACTTCACGTCCATCACAGCCGTGCCTAGAACCAAAAGCGCAGGACACTCAGCCAGAGCTCTCCGATTTGTAACTGCACCACACTCTTCAGTAGGGGCTCCATTTGCTCGCTGGCAAAACTGGTCTTGCCCTGGGGCACTGGGCGCCCTGTGTTGGCCTCATACCCCGGCCGGGTGTCGACGCGGTGCAGGCCAGCCATGGCTTGGATCCGCAGTCACAGGGAGGATCCACGCACCTGGGAGGCACCTAGGGCTGGGCCAGAACTCGGTGGCCTACCCAGAGACGTTCGCTGCCTTCAGTCCAGGGCCCTATGATCCCAGGAAGACCACAAAGCCTCAGGAAGCAGGCCAGTGCTGGTTTGGGTCTGGGACCTGAAATTAGCTTTGATTCATTTCTTCTGGGTCAGCTGCAAGTTGCCACAGGCCTGGAGAGGTGGCTTGGGATCTCTGGGCTGGAAGGGGCCCTGGTCTTGGTGGCCCTTGGTGAGTCCAAACCCCTCCACGGTGGACTCACAGCTGTCCTCATTTGCTGGGGAGAATCAAGGGAGTGCGGGGTGGTTCAAAGCTGTTCATCGTGCCCCTACAGGGGCTCATTCAAGACAGCAAACGAATGCGTGGTGTCTGATGACGCCAGGCAAGGACAGAGGCACAGTGAGATCCCGGAGAGCACTCTCGACCTCAGAGGGGACACCTGGCTGAACCAGTGACAGTGAGGAAGGACCTTCCTTTCCCTGAGCCTCGGTTTCCCATTTGTGAGAAGAGTCCCGTTAGGTGCCTTCGGTACCAGCAGTGCCTCCGGCCAGCTGAGGCATCCCCTAGCTGGCCAGCGGCCCCGGGGAAGCAGAGTGCAGGCCCAATAAAAGGAGAGTCGGCTTATCCAGCAGCTCTGCCCAGCCACCTCTGGCATCAGGGGAGGTGAGGAAGGCGGGGTCACAGCCCAGAGCTCCTAGCCCTGAGCCAGGCCCTAAAGAACTGGGGTCACTCCTTTGCCAGGCTTAGCCTGGGGAAGCGTGGGAGAACAGGACTGGGCTGCAAGGGTCAGAAAGCTGTCCTGGCCCCAAGCCACTCAACGCGTGCTCCGAAAATCAGTCAAGCATTGAACCCCGGGAGTGTTTAGAAGCTGGCTGTGCAATGAGAACACACCTGTCACCCAGGGTCATGGGGCAGAGTCCCCCAAGCTCACCTCTCAGGGCCACCGAGCCCACCTGAACTAGCACAAGGCCGCGCTGACTCAGAGGTAGCCCCAGCGCCTGGCAGCTCAGGATACTGCACTTCCAGACCCACAATGGGGTCAGATGCTTCTAGAATGCAAAGCTACCCTGACCCACGTCCGCCTTTATCTCAGAGCAATCCCTGCTGCACTCACTCGCTGTGTCCTTGTACGATGCTGACCGCACGACCGTGAGAGTTAAACCGGACTCCGACAGAAGACGGCCCGGTGGAGCGCAGAGGAGGTTTTTGATAATTGCTCAACTGCCTCCAACACGACTTAGCTCATCAGAGATTAAAAAGCCAACTGCTCAGAGAGGTCGGGTGGTCAGGCGGAATGGGCCCAGGGCGTCAGGTGGGGGGTGGTGTGTGAAGGTGTCAGGATGAGCCAGGGAGGGGCACTTTGCTGGGGGCGGGGCTGAGGAGGACGTCTGTATGCAGAGATGGGAGGGGCGGCAGAAGAGCCCCCCTCGTAGCCCAGTAGGGGGGTCACAAAACACCAGCCCCCAGCAAGTCTGACCAAGGATGTGCCGGTTTGGCCCAAAGACTTAGAGGCAACATTTAAAAGATGAGACTGAATGCTTGCGTCCCCACAAAAGTGGTGTGTTGGGCTCTCGTGACGGTGTGCAGAGGCGGGGCCTTTGGGAGGAACTGAGCTACGAGTGGAGCCCTCATGGATGGGACTAGTGCCCTCGTAAGGCCAGGAGCTCGCCCTCCTTCCACAGTGCGGATTTCTGGATTTCTGCCTCCTGCGCAGGGCCCTGCACCCCCAACTCCGGGCAGCAAAAGCAGCAGCAAACGAAAGTGTGTTTCCAGCGAGGCAGGCACAGGGCAGGCTCCACGGGGTCCGAGCCCAGCCAGAAGGGATTAGGGAAGCGACAGAGGGGAGCACGGAAAGAGAGGAGAAGAGAAGGGGTGGACGGATGTGTGTGTCCACGTACCCTCAGGCCAGGTGGCCCAGTTCAGCACCAGCCCCTCCTGCCAGCCCAGCTTCTGTTCTGGGTCCACCGAGCTGGGAGCACCCCCATGGCGTGGGAGACAAAAACGCAGCTCCGTCTCCCTCTCCCACGATGCCCTTGGCCTCCCTACCCTCCCAGCCAGCAGTACGGCACTCTCCCATGGGCGCCCAACACCCCAGCCCCTCTCTACACAAGCCGGGTTCCCCTCCTTGTTCCCGACACCCCCTAGGGGGACTCCATGTCCTCCTGCTGCCTCCAGAAACCACATTCGCAATGCAGATTATTGCCACACTGTGTGTGGGGCGGGGAGAGACAGACCCACCTGCAAGAGAGGGACCTTGTCCAGGGCAGACCTCAGACTCTAGCACAGGACAACCAGGGGACACCCTCAGGGCACCTCTCCCACTTCTACTATCAAGAAGCAGCCTGCACCTGCACCTGCACCCCGCCCCCTGTGACAGACCAGCCCCAGGGCAGCGCTAACACCGGCTTCCCCAGACCCACTCAGGCCCAGCCCTGTGCCCACCCCATCGCTGGTGTAAGACTAGGAACTGGGAGGCACTGGGTGAGCCCCAGGAACCCCCCGAGGGACAGCCCCACAGTGCTTCCCTCTCTGGGCCTGACAAAACGTCCCTAACAACTTCCATCCTTCAGGGGACAATAGCCACTGAGAAGAGACCAAATTTGGGGCCACAAATCCTAACGGCTCAGACCTCCGGCGCCAGGAGTTCTGGGGCGGGGGCAGGCGAGCGAGCCAGCCGCACATCCGGAGAGGGTCCTCTCCCCGCGAGCTGCAGGTCAGAACCTGAAACCGAGACTGAGGGGAGGCAGGAATCCGAGACCACTGAGTGCTCACTTTCGAAGCAAGCTCCTTCGGGCCCTGTGTCTGTCTGTCGGGAGGAACAGTGCTTAGTGACCCTACAGAAGTCAAACAAGACAGCATTCGTGGAAACCTACGGCATCTGTGGCCCTGGCAGTGACTGACAGGAGAAGGGAGGGGCGCCGGGCCAAGACCGTGGCGGTCACACGATCTCCGCTGTCCCCACGAGGCCGCACCCGCCAGCACAGCTGGAACTCACCTTTCAGGGAGGCCACGTGGGACAGGGCCTGGGCGTATGTGGCCGTGTTCAGGAGGGTCCCCGGCAAGCAGGAGGGGAAGAAAGGTCCTGTGGGCCCCACGGTTCGCCCAAGGCTGGCAAAGGAAGGAAATCACATTAATCTCCGGCCTAAGTCCACGGCCCCCAGGCCCCAGGTCCGGTGGCCTCACCTCTGCTGGGCCTCCAGTGCCTCCTTCTTGCTCCGGGCCTGGTCCCCAGGGGGCGGGGAGTTGATATTTCTCACGGGAGGTGGTGTCACCTCTGCTATGGGCTCCTTGGCTCCCGGCTCCTGCTCAGAGGCCCCTCTCTCCGTTTTCCTCCATTTAGCCCTTCGGTTCTGGAACCAAACCTGAGTTCCCGATGGAAACACACACCCAGCGACAATCAGATAGGAGACAGGAGGCAGAATCCAAACGCGAGTGCCTGGCCCCCCAGCCAGGGCTCACGGCCCACCTGGCAGCCTCCCCTACACTGCGCTCTCTGAACCGCAGCCTTGGGCCATGTGCAGGTCGGAAGGTCTGCTCAGAAGGCCGTGACAGGCATTGTGAAGGCAAGGTAAATGACAGAAAGTATGCAAACGCATTGCCCACAGTAAGAGCACAAGCGTTGAAATTCTCAACGTCGAGTTACGCTAGTACATGTATTTGATGGGAAATGTATTTCCTACAGGGGGCAGGTGGGAGTCATGGGCAAAGCAGCCCCTAAAACACTGCCCCAGGGCTTCTCATCAAAATACTCACTCTTCCAGCAGCCTTGTCCTGAGCACCCGAGTGTGTCTGGCCTCACACCTGTGATCTACCCCTGAGATCGCCTCGATACCCGTCATGACAAGTTCATGGCCAGCAACCCAGAATACACATTAGAAATACTGGCTCTGGAGTCAGCCACGGTTTAGAATTCTGGACCTCGGTAAATCTGGTTTAGAATTCACTGCAACCCTATAAGGAAAGAAGTCCTATCCCCATTTTACAGATGAGAAAATTAAGCACAGAGAGGTTAATTAACTCGCCTGAGGCCATCCGGGTGTTAAATGGCAGATCCCCAATTTGAAGCCCAGTGGCTTGGCTAGAGACCATGATTCCAACTGTCTGGGGGGAATAATAGCGGCGTTGTTACCCCCCAGCACTCTTAGGAAGATTAACATGCCTGCAAAACACTGAGCACAGCGCCTGGTGCACAGCAATCAATCACTCGGCGAACACGAGGAGCGTCATCGTCTCTGTCATGCTCAGGTTAGGAGGAGGCTTGTGATTCACCTTGATCTGAGCACCTTCTTAGAGGCTGGTGTCGGATTCTTTAAGCCTTGGAAACTAAAACTGCATTTGCAGGAGGACAGCCTCGTAGGAGCAGGCAGCCCCGGCTCAAGGTGCTCCCAGAGGTCAGTGAAATTCTGCTGTTCTTTATCCAGCAAAACTTCTTCCCTCCTCTCCTGGGAGATAATTTCTGGCTAAAAAAAGGGCTTGGCTAGACCTTCCTCCTCTTCCCCCAGGCATCCTCTCTCCTCCCCGCTGCCTGCACACCAGCCGGCCGGAGGGCAGCCGGGTCCGCGAGGCCGAGCCCTCTGCCAGCCCACCCGATCTCCTACTTTTCCTTCTCCTTTAACTGAGTTTCTTTCTTTCTTTTTCAATCTAGTTGGCTTTTAATTGCACATATCAGCAACCATTGAATAATGATTTTATCTATATTCTAAATTTAAGGCAGTTAAATACAAAGCAAAATGCAGACACTTTCTTGCGTCTTAATTGAATGAAGGTCACAGCTATAACAACATTTAATTGAGCTATTTTTCATTATCATATTTTAATGACTTTGCACTGACAGTTCGCCTGCTTCTGAGGAAAGAGCATGATGGAGTCGTTTATTTCCCTATTTAGTTATTGTTTGACAACATCAGCTTCGATTAAGACCCTGCTTCATAGAACATTAATCATATTTGAATGAGTAAGGGGTATAAATGTAAACACATCTCCCTTCCCGCCACCAAAGCCCGCGTCCCCACACCGAGGCTCACTAAACAAACGCTCCGCGGCCATTGTCTGTCTGCATAATAGCCAACAACAGCCTGAACAACAATTCCCAGCTTTAATTGTCACCACCCCTATCTTACCCTTGCACCTTTCAGGGAGAAGTTATGATCTTCCACTTCTGAATGCTCAATAATTGTGTCATTTATCTCAATTTGCAGTTCAGTCTTTAGGCAGCTATTGGCAAGCTGGCATTAAAAAAAGAAAGGATAGACGGTATCCTGGCCAAAGGAGATTTTCATTTCCAAATAATAATCAGTTTAATTTGCCCGCATATGACCAATGATTCATGTTCAGATTTAATAATCAGGATCACATAATCTGATTACAGGGGAAATAATTTGTTTACAACCCCCAATTTACTGCTCAGAATTCCATTATCTCTTTTCAGCCATTGGTTTTTAAGAGATACTAACATGACCCAGGGGAACCGAAAGCAAACTATTATATTTCCTACAATTAGATCTTTGCATAGTCTTAACCCCAAGCCCCTACATAAAAAAGAACAGAAACAGCATGGAGGAAACCCCATAAATAAAATGAATATATAATTGTGCTCGAAGAATAGCTCGCCCGGAGAGGCGGCACTGAGAATCCGTTCCTCTCGCGCTCAGGCACATCTGCCGGGCTCGGCGTGTTTGTGCGGTAAACATAATCACCGTGCAGCTTCTAAAACGAAATCCTGCTTAGAGACGGTCACCACGGGCCATGCTCATCTCTGAGGCAGCTCTATCGCTGCTGCCGTTTAAAGATTTTTAAATTGCACGAGTTCTTTGGGTCCACTTCGCTGAAGCAGTCCGAGTGCAGGGGAAAAGTTGGTCATGATGCCATTTCTGGAAAGCAGATCCTACCCTGCCTCCCATCTGAAAACGCCGTTCTCTGCAATTGACCGGCCTTACCCCGGAGCGGTCAGAGCTGCTTTGAGAATAGCATCTCAGCTCTTTTCTTTTTTTTTTTTTTTTTTGCCAAAGCAAGGAAATGGATGTGCATTGATGTAATTTAGTACCTTAGAGACGCGGACAAATTAGTGTAGAACATTATCACTAGTTAATTATGAATGACCGATTAATCAACCTAATCTAATATTCCACATTATGTTGATGTTATTAAAGTGCATCATGAAAATGACAGATAGTCTTCATTTGCTTTCTTTGGCCAAATGTGCACTCTGCAGTCATGATGTCAAAAAAAAGTTTGCCAGTTTTAATATTAGAGAGTTAAATAATTAAAAAGAATGTTTACCTGCACTCTGGCTTCTGTGAGGTTTATTTTCATGGCCAGCTCTTCTCTGGTGAAGACATCTGGGTAGTGCGTTTGGGCAAAAACGGCCTCAAGAGCTTCCAGCTGGTAAAAGGAAAAAATATTTACTGGTGAGAGGCTGTGGCTGGGTGAGGGGAAGCAGATGCATATTTTAAATCTGCTGTGAGTGGTGAGGAAGCAGTTTCACAGACCAAACTGAGGAAGGAGAGGGAGAAAAGAGCTCTTTGAAAGGATCCCGCACAGTGAGAATTTCAACCAAGGATGACTTAAGAGCTATGATTTACTAACAACCTCGATGCCCCTCCAAGAAGTAGAAATAAGAAGAGAGGTACGAATAGTACAAATATTTATGTGCATTTACATGCAAATATTGTCATAGGGATCCAGAAATCCAAGGGCGGCCTTCTGCACGGTTAGAGTAATTCGTGTAGCTTCCCACCACAGGATGTGGGAGTGGAAACCACTTGCAGCTGTGTCTCCCCACAGAGACCTCGTAGGGGTAACTGGGTCACCTTCCCACTGCCTCCCACCTGCTGCAGGCTGCTCCAGGAGCAAGACAAAGGCTGATCTAAGGAAAGAGCCCAGCTCTGGGAAACACTATCAAGATTCCAGTTGCAGCCCTTCGTTTATGGGCAACACCATGTACGAGTCAGCCAACGTGCTGGGCTCTGGTCTCCTCATCTACCTGCTGGCTGGGGATAAGAATGTCTGACCTGCCGTCCTCCAAAGATTATTGTAAAGTTCAAATGACATTGCTGACATGGAAATGTGCCCCGAATTGCCAGTCTAAGGCAAATGAGAGAGATCATTGTGCTCCTTCACTTACTATCTGGGATCACAAGGTCAAAGCCATCAGCCCTCCCTCTAGACAGATTCCTTGACATATAAATTGTTCCAGAAAACAGAAAGATCCAGTTAACATAATCAGTTGGCCTTATCTTAAAAGACAAGGAAGAGATGCTCAATTCTGATTTTCCAGAAATAGGAAGCGGCTGATTCTCAGGAAGAGAATCCACATTGTTACCTGCTGAAGAGTGAACGTCGTCCGGTTCCGGCGCTGTTTTCTACGCAGAAACCCGTCATCGAAATTCCCTGAAGAGTGGTTGCCGAAGGGCGCAGTGCCTGCAGGAGCAGGCCAGGTCAGCCCGGCCGAGAGCCCCACCGCAGTGGCCCGGCCTCGACGCTCATTCGGGGGACTCTGAGCCGTGCCCCCCGATAGGCGGCCCTGTCTGTCCCACAGTGTCTTTCTCTGTCAGTGCCCCTTCTTTTCTACTCTCTCCCCAAAACCTTTGACTTCGGGCCCAGCTACCCCTATTGCCTGGGGCAGGTGGCAACCTTGATCCCCGCGATGGCCGGGTCCACATCTCGTGAAATTCTGGACTCCAACCCGGGCAGGGCCCCTGGCTGAGGCACAGCCTTCATCTGCCCTCGGCTCCCCACTGCACCCCTGTTTACCGTGCCTCTCTCATCCCTGCCTCAGATCCTCTCCCCTCTCTGTGCCCGCCTGACAAAATGCACTGTCCCTTTTTTCTATAAACAATGGGCGTTAAAAGCTGGGGGCTGGAGAGGACTAGGGGAGGAAAGAAAACACCAAGAACTTTTCGCAGCACTTTTCTCCTAGAAGAGCAGAACACGAGGAGGTAAGAAGTTTATAAATGAATATTAATTACCGTTGGTCACAGCTCATCAGCACCATAGTGGATCTGTTATACAGATGTCAATTAACAAGAGATCTGCACCGATAGCGACTGTCCTGAATGCCAAGCAGACGTGGACAAGGCCACTCTCAGAGGGCACCCCACCCTCTGGCCAGGCCTTAGAAAGCACCCACTGCTTCTGCTTCCCTAGAAAAGAAACGCATTTCCTTCCCAGCAGCCTCCAAAGCACGCTATAAAGCCAGAACAGACTTTAGCCCCAAACGTGCATTCAGATCATTTTCCAAATGTGCACTATTTATTTGATAGTCCACAATGGCTTCTTAGGAAAACAAATGAGCAAGTTGTCATTACCAGTGAATGCTTTACCTGCCATGGGCTCTGCTGTCAGAATCGCTGTGCGCTCAGCACTGGATCTCAAGCCACGCTGCCCAGACAGCATCCCTCAGAAGGACCTCAGTCCCAAAGAAGCAAAGTCCTTTCGGCTTTTTAAAATCCTGTCTGCTAAAGGAAGTCCCTCCTAGCTGTAATTTTGCCCTCCAGGGCCACATCCTTTGCCACAATACCCCACTCTCCGCTAAAGCCCTCGTGCCTCCATCGTCCTTCCACACTGCGCTGCTCCTCAAAACCCTAGTTACAGATAGTTCTCTGCAGCTCACTGGGAACTTAAAAGGAATGGCGTCAAAGCAGTCTTACTTCCATGACTTTGCAGGAAACCAAACTGTCTCCTTTTGAAACAAAGCACTGGACCGGTGAGGATAGAAAGTAATCTCTGCGGGTCTCCGATCACAACCTTCCTCGGTCTCCTAACACACATCTCACTGTCACAAATCGTTCCACGACACACACACAAGATCTTTAAGCGGAACACTGCACGTCAAACGGAATCCTAAAAGACACTGACAGTTCATCAAATTAATAAGAAGAAAAGATTGGCAACCTGATATAAAAAAGATGAGTACAGGCTTTTTACTTAAAAATAAGTAGAATGGTCAATAATGTTATTAAAACATTAAACCTCACAGATACTTAAACAAAACACACAGAACAATGAAATACGATTTTCACCACTTTGGCAAAAAGAAATGAGGTGCATAACGATAACCAGAACGGATGAGAGTGTAGTAACCCATGCGTGCTCTTTCACCATTTGTAGGAGCGTCACTGGAGCAGCCTTATTGGAAGGCAATTTGACAACATCCATCCAAAATGTGAGTGCACATACAGCTATTCGATCCAGGAACACATTTGTAAAGTGTGTCAAATGGAAAGTGTTCTGGAAATACAGTGTTCCAGAAACACTGTAATTGGAAAAAAATAGAAACAACCAAAATACTCATCAATAGACACTTTCTGCACAACATATAATGGAATACTACACAGCAGTTTAAAAGAAATCAGTAGATCTGCACACACTGACATGGAAAAATTTCCAAGATGTATTATGAAGTAAGAAAAGCGAAGTACAGAATGATGTGTCAATATAATCTCAGTGAAAATAAAGCATAAAATATGCACAAAAATAAACAAATGGAATAAAAACTTGTTTTTCTAGAAGGAATCATGAAAAACCAACAATAGCAAATACTTTTAGAAAAAGAGATGGAGAAGGAGGATTTTACTTTTCAGTGCATAAGTTTCTGTTGTATTCAAACTTCTCAGGCAGGTACAATTAGTACTTTTTGATTAAATATCTGCAAAATTATCTGAGACGTGAGATTACGAGCCATGCTTTGCTTTCTCCTTTATGCCTCTCTAGATTAACAAAAAAATAAAATTCAAAAGATGGTAGACTATAATAAGATGTCATATTCCAAAGGTCTGTTCTCAAGCAAGAGATCACTTTCACTTCAGCAACACCAAACTAAACCAAAACACCCCTTCCGGCAATACTGGCATACAGACACATCTACAAAGGATGGAAGGTTCTTAAAGACCCATCTCCTTTTCTTCGGGTCATGTCGGTCCCAGTCAGTGTGGAGACAGGATGAGCCCAGGGCATGGGGAGGAAAGGTAAGCCCACCGGGCTGAGCTGAGCGCTGGGGCCACAGCACGCTGGGCTGGGACTCTTCCTAAGTCACTTTGGCAACCCACCCTACAGACAGCTTTCCCCTTAAGTCACCCATGAAGTCCACTGCCTGCTAACTGCCCAAACCTCTACCTTCCCCACTTTGACCAGAAAAGTGGACCACCAGGTGGCAATCAGTGCAGCCTCCAGGCTCAAAAGCACAGAAGTGTGCCCACCATGCTCTCCTGGGATACAGTGTCAGGGGACGCGCCTCTCCCACCTTTTCACAGAGTCCCCCCTGTGTGGGTCCTTGGGGGCAAAAGGAGGTAAAATGCAAGTAAGAGTGCGGCATTGCTAAGAAGGGCGGCAGAGCTAGCAGGACTTAAACACTGGCCCTCCTTAACCTCCTTTAGAAAATACTGCTGGACTCTTAAGAGCCTTTGGGAAAAACAAAAGCAAACTCTCTGAAATTCCTCTCTGCATCAGCCAGCTGAGGCTCGGCTGCTGCTCAAGGTAGCCTGGGGCAGAGCGGACAAGCATCCTTTAGTGCCTCAGGTCCCTCAGCGTCCCTCAGGGTCTCATCACCTTTTGCCCTGCCCCATGCCTCCCTCAGTTACTTGGGCTCCAAAATTCTCCCACAGCAGGAATAAATCAAAGGAGTAGGTTGCCAAAGCTCGGTCCTGATATTACTCCCACGGTACAAAAGTCCTAATGTCCCCGGGCTGAGACTACTGGTCCGAAGAAGTCACTCTTAAGCCCAGACTGTGGGGCTGCACATCTGCCTGACGGATACTAACTGCCCCTCATGTGGAGGACCCACCCTTGGATCCCACAGGCGCTGGGTAGGGGCATCCAGAGGGCCAAGCTGTCCACATCTTACCAGCCGACTCCCACATAACACTGGGAGCAGAGACCAGACAGGATCTTGAGGGGAAATTACTTCAAAGGCTTGGAGACCCTCAGAGATGGAAACCCTGGCAGTGGGGAGTGGTTGACATTTGGGGTCAGAAACCCACCGATTCAGAGGAGGAACCATGCCAGGGCACTGGGGCAGGTGGTGGGCGGGACCCCGCCTGGCTCCAGGGACAGTTAGGAGGAGGTCAGGGACAGAGGCTGAACTCTGCAGAATTGCAGGCGCGTCCCCTGAAGCACTCTCCCCAACCGCCCCAGGCAAGAGCAGCCCAGCAATGGGTCCTTCTCTGCCTTGGCTTTCTGGGATGTTTGCGAAAACACCGTGGAAGATTGATGCAGCCCCCTGGGCTGGGAGCACGGATTAGAGGCGTGACACCAGCGTCTGTGCTGGGAGGACCCTGCCGGTCCCAGCAGCACGCATAGCCCCGGGCACCCTGGCCCAGTCAGGGGGTGGGGTGGGAGGCAGGTGGTGATGGGGTGAGGGGGGAGGCTGGAGCGGGGTCTGGAGGGGAGGCCAGGGGCGCCCCTACTCACAGTCAGGAGGCTGCGCCCCGCGGGGCAGGACCCCCCACCACACCACAGGGCAGCCCTGCAGCCACTCCAGCCCTTTCTGGCCAGGTCCCGCCTCACCAAGCACCCCAGGCGCGGCGCTTACTCACCCTCTAGCTGTGGTGGGCAGTGGAAATAAAACATCGCCGACGGCCGGACGGGCTGGACGACTGCGACTTGAGAGGGTAGCCGCGGGACCGACAAGCGCGTGTAGCTCTGGCCTGGCTGTAAAGCAAACAGCGACAGAGCTTAAGTCTCCCTTTGCCAGCGCTCCCGCCGGCCCTGGGGCGCCCCAGGCTCTCCCCTCCTGGAAAGCCCCCTCCTACCGCCCACAGCGCACTGCGGGGACAGGAGGGGAGGCGGCAGCACGGTCCCAAGCCAGGACCCCACCGGGCAGCCCTGCCAGTGGGTTCACCTCCCGACAGCGCTCACCCTGGCCCCAACACCAAACCCGCGTGCTGTGGTTCCCAGCTCTCATGGGTCCCGGAGCAAGCCCTGCACTCTGGCCACCGCCGCCGGTCCGGCAAGCGCGCAAGGCCATCTGTGCGCGGCAGCTCAGGCCAGGAAGGCAGCCTAGACCCAAGGCCAGGCGCGAGGGGCCCAGGGAGCGGGTCGGGAGTCGCGCGTACCTCGGCGGGTGGCGGGCGAGAAGGCCGAGCGCGACCGCCTCCGGTCCGCGCGCGGGGCTGGGCTGGTGGCGGGCGGGGCTGGCGCGGCTGGCGCCCACAGGACTACAGAAGTGACTCGGGAAGTGGCCAGATGTCTTGCTGTCTGTCTACAGCGCGCGCCGCCGCTCAGCACTCGCCTTTATAATCTCACGCATAATTGGCCTTAATCTGATTATTTCCAGCGCTGTCTACAGCGAGTAACTTGGATAGGTCTATTGGGCCTTACAAATGGCCCACGTGGTGTAAAAAAAAAAATCCGTCATTTCTCAGCAAACATCAGGAATGTTTTTCCTCTTGTCCTTTAAAAGAGAATAGAAACAACCACCATCACCCCCCCAAAAAAGACTATTTTCTGAACACTCGGCCCCACCCCCACGCACCCCATGTCCCCTCAGACGCAAACCACCTTTCTGCGGGAGAGCCTGGGTTTGTTCCGCCCTTGTTCAAGGCCTGGCGATTCCCGGGCTGCGAATTGACAAAGCGCTGCTAATTGTCACGCCGGATGGGTTTGGGGGGACTCTTTGCACACGGCTTTCCTTTCCAAGCGATAGTACAAAAGGAAAGTTTGATTTTGTTCTCAGCAAGGGGTCCCTGAATTTATGTTTGCTTCTTGATGCAAATGATATGCGGTGGGACCTTTCGCAATTACTTTTAAAATGCATCCGAGGCAGACACTCAACGGAGAGAGACCGCCCTTCTCTCTGCCTGGGTGAAAATTAAACTCTAAAGTACCGGGCTGAAATTTTCAAGTCAGGGGCGCGGGATTGGATCAAATCACATAAACTGCAAAAAAAGCAAGTCTAATGGCGCATAATTGGTTCTGTAATAGCATTACACCAGGATAATAGCCCGTTACGGCCCCCTGCACTATTAAGTGCTTCCCTGGCGGAAAGCCTTTATGATATTAAAGGGGGAATATAATGATATTTTGGTTATTAAATGCGTGTAATTAATTTATGCACCACTGAAAATAAAGTTGGTATTATGACCCACTCAAGATGCATCAGAAGATGCAAGTCAGACAACTGTTGATAAGTTCTGTTGTCTGTGTTCCGTCTAGACTGCTGATTTTATTTTGGGACTATGGCTTCTTGGACAGACTACATAAATTGAATATTTTATAAACATTCTAATGCTGCGTTCGGGAGCCTTGGCGAGGTGGTGGGTCGGGTCCCTGCACAGCCCGGGATCGAGAGGATCTTAAAGACACAGCACCCTGGAAACAAAAGGCCTGGCAGGCCCACTGGCGGACACCGGCCCGGTGAGGAGCGTCGAGCTGGAGCGAGAGTGCTGGGCCGCGGCCCCCCGGTGGACGCCCCTCGGAAAACAGACTGGAGGAAGATGAGGCATCGCTCCGGTGGAGGCAAGTCAGGCCGGTTTCACTAAGCGGCCGCTCCTGAGTTCCGTCGCCCCGATGCGGGGAGTCGGCCCCGCCGAGAGGACGGAACCGCTGGAAACTCCCGCTCAGTTGACAGCGGAGAGAGCCCGCGGCGACAGCTCCGCCGCGGCCACGACTCCGCGCGTCCGGGCGCTGGCTCGGGAGGAGCAGGACTGCAGGTCCGGGAGGCGGGTGCGTGGAGGCTGGGCCGGGGAGCCGAGAGCGCCGCTCCGCTTCCTGCAGAGGGCTGGAGCCCACCGTCCTTAGCCCAGGTCAAGAGGCAGGCTCCCGCGCGCTGGCTCTGTCTCCCTGTCTCCCTCAGAGGACCCGCGCTTTTCAAGGGCCAAAGGCTCTCCTTGCCCACCTGGGTCTTCCAAAAGCCCCCCGAGTTTCCCTCCTGCCCTAGGCGGCAGCTCGCTGCCTGCGCGCCCTGTGCGCTCCAGGGGCCGGGGGCTGAGAAGCGGGCTAAGGGCAGCCAGCCACCTTCGCCAAAGTGCTCCAGGCGCGCCTGGGTGTCTGTGCGGGAACCCTCAGCACCAGAAGCCCAGCGCTCGGCGCTGCGTTGGCCCCAGAAACCAGTGAGGTCCGAGCCCCGGTCTCAGCTCCCTATCCCTGACATCGACCAAAGCAGGTTCCTATCAAGGCCCAGAAATGCCCCGGGACTAGACAGGCTCGTCCTGGGTCTGAGGAGAGCGCGCTCCCCGGGCATCCCGGCCGGTCAGAACCCTGGACAGCGGTGCTGGTGTCCCCGCCCCATCCCACCCCCGGCCGCAACCCGGAAAGCAGCCGGTCCCGAGGGCGCAGCTGGGGCCCTGCGCTGCTCCGGAGTGAGACCCGCTCGGCCGGAGCCCGGGCGTTCGGGGACCGACCCCATCCTCTCCCGGTCCAAATCTGAGAAAGTTACTTGGGACCCGCGCTCACGCTCGCAGCAGGGATCGAATCTCCTCTCCGCGACCCCACGCGCCGCTCCTGCGCCGCGGCTCCAGCCGGGAAACATCCCGCGGCCCCCGACGCGAGCCTGGTCGCCTCGCTGGACAACCGGCCGAGTCCCGCGAAAGCACCCACCTCGCGCGGGGCTCTGCGCCAGCTCCGGACCCTCGGCCTCGCCCGTCCCGACGTTCCTCTCCCGGAGCCGCGAGACTAGGCTCTTTCCTGTTGGCAAAACAGCGAATAAACAACCAAAAAGCTTAGACACGAAAGGCTACAGCCCGATTGTCTCCGACCCTCGGGCCTGGAAAAAGGTGACTAATAGGTATTAGCTATGGTCCTCCTCCCCCAAAAAGGGCGTTAGAAACAAAAAGGTTATTTTTCCTTAATTCTTGTGCGGTAAAATGTATTTTCCAATTAACCAAATTCGCGGATCTGTCCCGCTTGGACACTCTGATAATTTACAACCTAAAAGTGTACTTTCTTTATCTAAAGACCAAGGTGACTGCTTTTAATTTTCTCTAACCTCTTTACACTTGATGTTCACCAGACTCATAATGTTAATTGGCTTCATATACGGATCATCAGTTTAATGAAGAAATAAATCCTGTGTTGCTTTATGTTTTAACAGTGATTGCTTTAATGAGGAATGTGACGTGTTCCAAAATCAAAGCTGCAGGAGACATTAGAGGGGCTTCTACTAGGACCGAAATGCTTATTTAAAGTTAAAACCACCGGGTCATATTTCAACATCCCGCCCTCCCTTCCCCCACCTGGGTTGTCTCCAGTCTCTGCAAGGAGACAATTCTGTAGTCTTCAGAGCTCCTTGTCTCTGTATTTGATACACACAGCCACCGAGTCTGCATTCCCTAGAAGAATCTTCTGGTTACTAAATAGTGATGCTATTTTGCCTCCTGTCCAGCAGGGCAGACAAAAACCAGTTCAGAGTAGGGAGTTCAACTTTCAAGGTTGTTCGTGTTTTAAAAAATAAAGTGGGAAGAGAGTAGCATTCACACCCCAAGACTCGTGTGCAGATGTGATTGCAGAGGCCGCAATGACTCTCCCAGTGCCGCGCATCTCCAGCGCTGAAAATTCAAGGCTCAGCTCACGAGGGCAGACGGCTCCGGCTTAGGCCCAATGGGCTGGTGATGACCCATCTCATGGCCCTTGCAAATGTCTGCAGGGGATGCGCTGGGCTCTCGCCCAGAAGACGGGAGCTTTACATCTCCATTATCAATTAATAGCAGAGTAAATCTGCTTTCTCTAATGGGTGTTTGATTTTTCTAATTTTAAGCTGGTTCTATGAAGGGAAAATTGTCATCTCAAAAACACTGAGAGCAGCGATAAAAAGCTGGAAATGGGAGCATCTATACATGTAATCCTTCAACTGTTTTCAGTTGAATTATGAGTCATTTTAAATTGATTCCTGAAAAGATTTCCAAATCCTTAGAAAATGTAAGGGTTGATGCTCTAGGTTGAGGTCTTAAACATCACACACGGTGTTCATTTCTTACCATTTGCTATGTTTTAGGAAAATTCGGAAAATATTTGAAGACACCTTTGCCCCCATCTTTTGAGCCCAAATACATGAACGTATTTTGGACTCGACATCTCAATTGTGCTCAGAGGGGATTTTCCCAACCTTCCTATTAAAACTTTTCTTAGCAGAAACAATTTCAGTAAACATAGCTTAAACCCATAGCAATACAGGGCAAAGCAGATAAAATATGTCAATTATCAGGGAGGGAAAAAAAATACCGAATTCCTAATTATGTATTTTGGAAGGACCCGGATGATTTGTACTGTTGATTTGATACATATATTTTTAATTTTTTGAAGGCTCTGTAGTATAACCCCCAGCAGGTACATCTCGGTGTGAACACAGCACATTCTCTGCTTGTCGGCAAATCTATTGTTATTTTGTAGTTCTGGAAATCGCCAAGAAAGGTTGGGTTAGTTAAGCGTGATAGAATATATGAGAAAAATAGTAGTTAATTGAAATTCCAGATGAACAGGGGACTTGTGAATGAAAATATATATATACACAACAAGGGATAAATATGCATTTTATTATCTTGAAAATTCCCTATAATTCACTAGTTTTACTGTCTTGTAAAAGTAATAGCAGCTGCTCAAACACAAGCCGATTTCCAATGACTTTGCCTGGTATCGTCTGGTGAGCACAGGACAAAGTGTACTCCCATGCGGTTCCCAGGGATCTCACAGCTCAGCCCCAGGCTTTGGCCCTGTCCTTGCAGCTGAGCGTGGAGTGTGGCCCAAGGCCTCCTGACTCTCACAGGGGAAGAAGCGCAGCCCAGGGGCCGGCCCGCTGCCCACAGAGTCTGCATCCCCAGCTCCTTCCAAGCAGGCTCCGGTCCTCAGGGCCTGAGTGAACTTGAGCCAGTCACGTACTCTCAGGACCTCCCTGACTCATTCTGTGAAGTGGGACATCGAATGCTGGGGGGAGGATCAAAAGACAGTGCTGGAGGATTTTTAAGGCAGCGAAACTATTTTTCATGATATTATAATGGTGGATATATGTCGTTCGACATTCGTCCAAACCCATAGAATGTACAGCACCGAGAGGGAACCCTAATGTAAACTGCAGACTCTGGGTGGTAATGATGTGTCACCACAGGTGCATCCACCGTGACAACTGTGCCACTCTGGTGCCGGCTGTTGATGGGATGCCGATGCGGGTGGCTGGGGGCAGGGCTGGGGACAGAGAGGAACTCTGCACTTTCTGCTCAGTCTTGCTGTGCATAGAAAACTGCTCTATAACCTGTCACAGGATTAGAGTAAAATCAAAAATTAAAAAAAAGAAAGCTGCTCTAAAAGATAGAGTCTATTTTAAAAAATAAAGGAAAAAATTTTAAGCCAGTGCTGAACACAAAGCCCGGCACACAGCAACCACTCCACGAGCACCAGCTATGACTGTCGTGTCATCATCACCATTGTTACTGTCTTGCTGCTACTACAGCTATCTACTCTCCAGGGGTCTCTGTCTCCCAGTATGGGGCCCTGTTCCCTCAGAGATGCTACCGTGAGCTGCTTTGGGTACTCACAGGTGGCACCTGCCTCTTCCGGTTGCCTCCAGGACGAGCCACAGCACCCGGGACAAAGCAACAGCACCCCTGGGAGAGCTCTTCCGTGGCTCCTCATCCACCCACTTGCTCCCTTCTTCACACGTCATTGCCTGGTTTGTTCAGCTTTACTCAGCACACCTACTTGGCTAGAAAACCTAAACCAAGGGCCTTTGAGCTGGATCAAAGGTATTTTATTTGGCCAACAGAAATGTTTTAGAAATTTAAATCAATTGCCTTAGGCTGGACATGTCAAGCATACTTGGCCACAGGCCTCACTATGTCATATTGCTTTCCTGCAGGCCACCTCTCACATGTGTGTAACCCACCCTGTGCCTGCACATGTCTGACTTTCCCACCTTGACATAAATTCTGTGTGGGTCTCTAATTATTTTCAGACTGGTAATGACTTCTTGTCAAGTGCTAGGGCAAGAAAGGAGTGTATTGAGGGAGACCAAGTCCACAGTCTCTGGCATTTAAGGGTCCAGTACAGTCCATCTTTAGCACCTACTCTGTGCTGGGGGCAGGGGACACAGGCCTGAGCTCGTGGCCTCAGGAGCCAGCCCTGAGAGGTTCTGGCTAGGAAAGGAGATGGGGAAGCAAAGAGAAGGAAACTGGTGCCCTCTGGAACCACACTGGAGGGCACTGGAGCCCCTGCCTTCTCTCCGCTGCCCTGGAGGGACTTCTGGATGAAAAGGTCTCAGAATGCAGCCACCCTCCGCTGGGGAGGGGCTCCCATCCTCGTTCACCCTCGCACAGCTTCAGAGGGAGAAGACCCCAAGGTCAAAGTCTCTCCTCTATCCCCAGGGTTCACACCAGAGTCAAGGGGTCTTGACAGCTTGGCATTAGCCATCAGCCTCCTGGCGTGAGACACTGGGGGGCTGGACCTCACATCACACTGGGGTGCATCCTAGGGGTTTGATTTCTGTGATAACGTCCCAACATCCAGGACTGTTTGGATTGATCCACCGGAGTCACTGGCTTGGAGCAAAATCTTTTCATAAGCATTTAGTTGGTAAGGCTAGCTGACTGTTATTAAGAGGTAGTAATGAATTGCTAATAAGAAAACTAAATCAATCCAAGGAAATTTCAAATTGGATCTAGCCGAAAATAGAAGAAAGATCTCAGTCTCCAAGTCTAAATCATTTCACCAATAAACCTCTAGGAAAAGATAATTTTCAAGGTCAGCTCTTGGGTGCAAAGCAGCTCTCCACGAGACTCACAGAATGGAGTTGAGAATGTCACACTCTGGGAACAACAGAGGCAGGGCTGGCGTCCAGGCCTCCCTAGCCCGAGCCCAGTGCTCCTTGCTGCACCCTCCTGAATGAGACGTGGTTCCCCTGAAAGAAAATACACAGTTATCGCCCATGTTCAGTGTTCAGTAAATGTGTGGGATTTAACTGAAATGGCTAGTGAAGGAATGAAGAAAGTTTGCTACATGAATGATTAGCAAACACAATGAAGCCTTGCTGTTTCTGACAGACTGGAGTTACGTAAGCAGCTGCAGGGGAGGGGACCGGGTTTCCAATCAGGCGGACTCCGGGTCAAGCCTGGCTCTTAAACCTCCCTTACTGGCAAGGCCCCGGCCAGGACCTGATCTGGCTGCAGCAGGTTATTCTCTCTCGGCCTCCCTCTTCTCTCTTTCCCTCTCCTTCCTTCTCTTCCTCCCCTCCCTAGCTCTCTCTCTCTCTTTCTTTCTTTCTCTTTCTCCCTCCTCATGCACAAAGACACACACAGTAGGTGGTTTGTAACTGTGACTTCACCGCAATACTCTTGCAGCCCGGGATCTGCGGGACCCTCCCTCTTGCCATCTGACATCTGCAGGCCGGTCTCCCCAGGGTGCTGCCCCGCCCCTCCCCCACACCCTGCTGCTCTGCTCCTCCTTGTTCTCTCTTGGTGACTCGGTTTGCCCCACCTTGCCTGGCATGGCTAGGCCATAGCAGGACTTCTCAGCACACTGGGGGATGGGGGGAGCACCGCCTCCCTTCCCTCCCTGTGGCCTCGGCCTCACCCAACAGCAGGCTCTCAGAGCACATTTAGATCCCAACAGGAATATTTACTGAAATTGACTGGCGTCTGAGCGAGGCTGGTCCAGGCAATCCCACCTCTCAGCCCCCAAAGGCCACCTGGTGAGCGGCACAGCTGAGCAGTGATACAATGGGAGCAGCCCTCATTGACCTGCCAACCCATTCGCTTCTCCGTTCGTTGCACAGATAGCCGTGGCGCCCCAGTTGTGTGCCAGGTAACACTCAGGAGTTGAGTGAAGAAAACCCCGGGGACCCGGGAAGTTGGGGCATCAGGAGAGCCTCCTGCAGCCACGGCAGCGGAGCTTGCCAAAGCCAGACCTTCAGCGACAGGTGGAAGTTCCCGTGGTGCAGCCCTGGAGAAGAGCGCAGCTGTCCCAGCCAGAGAGGGAGGCTCCAGCAACGCGTCCCCAGCCTCGCTGAGCCCCAGCTCAGGACCAGGCCGCACCCTGTCGGGGAGATGGAGGTTCACCCTGTGGCCCACGCATCCTTCTCCTTGACCCGCCCATCCTGTCAACAGATGCTCACCGAGAACCAAGTTCGTGCCAGCCTTACACGGGGTGCAAGAGAAAAGAGATGTCTTTTCTTTCACAGGGCTTAAACTTTCACTGCAATATTTGTATCTGTGGGTGGGGGTGTGGCCCTTTTTACTCATGTTATCTCCCCACCCAGACTGTAAATGCCATGAAGGTAGAAAGCAGGTCAGCTTGGGCTCGTCAGTGCCTGGCATCTAGCAGGCGTGCAGTAAAGATCTGCCGACTGCATACATTCATCAGACAAGCTGTGCAGCCTCCAGTCACCGAGGACACTGCCGTGAGCAAAGCATCCAGGAAACGTGCCTCAGACAGCGAACAAAGCCGGCGCCTCCCTGCAGTGCTGGCCTGGTGTCCTTCAGGGCTCTCTGGGACAAGTCGGGGCTTGAACAAGCACATGAATTAAGGAGGGACAATCAATTGTCTCTTCTTTCCCATATCTGTTGCTAAATGTAGCTGAGGGCTTTCGAACAGTCCCAAGGAGACACCTCCCACACGGTCCTGGGGCCCACGGCTTGCAGAGCGGGGCAGACACCCTCCAGTCCTGCAGCAAAGGCAGGGACAGTAGAAAATGCTTCTCTCCAACCTGCTTCCCCAACTTTACCCAAGAGCCAGCCTACTTGCTTCTCTGCCCCTACTTTGCAGCCTGCAGTAGCAGAATTGACGCCGTGTTTCAGGTCCAAAGTCCCTGTCGCTGCCGTCCACCTCTAGGGTCATCTTCCCGTCATTTTTGCCCGTCATTTTCCCATCTGCAAAAGAGAAACGATTCCCATCTGGAGGAAGTACTTCACACAACGGTAAAATCCTCCACGGCCAGTGGTGGAGGTCAGCGAGTGTGATATCCCTTTCGCAAAACCGGGGGTGAGGAGTGACAGCCCTTCCACGTCTGACATCTGTCCTCATTCCAGAAACACCCCTTTCTCCTTCTTTCTCCCCCTTCCCTCCCTCCGTCTCCCCATCCCTTCTTACCCCTTCCCCGCCTTCGTACCCCTCCCCCCAAACCAGCCTCTATCTGGCAACGCCCATGCTAAACTCCGCTGGGTCCAGGTGATGCCAATAACCCACTCCCTCTCGCAGGAGCACCTGCCTCGGTTCCCACTGCCTTCATCCTTTAACCAGGAAATAGTGTTTGCAGTGGGGGAGGGGGAGGGGGAGGAGGGGTGAAGGGGAGGGGACCCTCATCTCTTAATTTAAGCAGAGGTTACCGCCTGGCTATCCTGCCACGGTGAGAGTGGTTTTGTTTGGCCAGAATCGGTGTGGGCTTTGTTTTATGTTGTCTACAATGTGAGAACAATTGCAGGGAAGGCAGCCGGCCATGGCCCATTCCCTGCCCTTGTGACATCTTGCCTCACACAGTGACGATTTTTGTCTGATGTCTGAGACATCTGAATTTATAATCCCTGAATAGATTTTTTAAAGCGGTGGGTTTATGGTTGACTTTCCTTTTATCGTACTCTTCAGAAAAAGTTGTCTAAAGGAAAGTAAATCAATCAATGAATTAAGTGTTAAGATCTTTTTAAAAAGCACATAAGACAAAAAATTTAAATGATCCATAATCTCACAACCTAAAAATAAGAGTCATTAGCATTCTATCACAGAGCTTACCAATATTTTTAATGAATTTATTATATGTATACTTTTAAAAGAAAAAACGAGATCATAGTACTATCGGGTTTTGCAGGGTTTTTTCCGTTTAACAATATATTGTGATTATCTTTCCGTGTTATTAAATATTCTTCCTTGATATTCTTAGTGGTTCTATAAGTAGTGGGGTATATGTCCAGTTTCTGTAATAGACACCCACAATTAAGACAGTTTGTTTCCCGCCGATGTGGACATCTGGTGGCGGGATGGCTCTGAGGGTGGCAGAGCTTCCTTTAGTCTGGGTTCTCCACCACCCCCCGGGTGTGGCCCTTGTCCTCATGGTCCAGAGGCTCCTCGTGGTCCACCGCAGCGATCAGGGAGGTTAGAAAGCAGCAGGAGGCTCACTCCTTCCCAGACCCGGACATCGTACCTGTTACCTCTGCTTTCGTGCCCTGAGCCAGAGCTACAGCCACTCCCAGCGGTCAGGAAGGCTTAGAAATAGTTTTTGCCTTGGCATCACGTGCCCAGATAAACACGGCAGGTTCTACTATAATAGGAGAAAAAACAGATATTCGGGACGACTGTCAGTATCTGCCACGATCGTATTGTACTTGAGGAACTCTTGTGGAACCTTCATATTTTTGTTGTTATTTTCTTAAGATAAACTTTCAATAGAGAAATGATTTGATCAAAGAATAACCACATCTAAGATGCCTGAGAACCACTCACACTCTGTCTCGTTTCTGTGAAAGCCGGTTGGTGGCCGATTCTCACGTAAATATTTTCCTCTTTGTCTTCACTTCCACCTTGAGCAGGCTTCAGCTCCCCACCCTGTAACGGGCCCATCTCTGTGGGTAGTTAGACATCAACGAGCATAACCCCACACTGAAAAGCCACATTCCTAAAATGCAAATCCCACAGGCCTCTGAGTCAGCTGCCCTAGTCAGGAGGTGGCAAAGTGGGATCCAGACAGGGTCTCAGGGACAGTCTGGGATGCCAGATGCTGCTGGCGAGGCCCAGGGGCCAGGAACAGAGGTCTGGTGGGAGGAAGCCCCTGAGCCTGCAGACAGACACTTGGATAAAGATGCCCGTTGTGGGCAGAGTCACCAGCAGAAAACCCGAGGCCAAAGGACCCCGGGGTGGGGCTGCAGGGCTGGAGGGGCAGGTCCTAGAACCATTGGGCACAAGCTCAGGGCTTTCTCTTCCAGGACCAGGGGAAAGATATTCACAAGGTCAAATACAAGAGGACTCGAGACCCAGAGCCACGGACTGATTTCTCTCCCAGGCGGGGTCATCAGGCACATGGCGTACGGTGGTCCTCGGGACCTGCCCCAAACCCACTCAGCTCCTCGCCGGCCTCAGAGGACTGTCACCAGCAGGTAGGGCTCTCTGCCTGTGACCCCACAGGGAGACCCTCGGTGGCCATACTTCCTGGGTTGCTGCACAGTACTGTGAACCCCATAAAAATATAAATTCAGAATAGCAACTAGTACCTGAGAGGGAGAACAAGGGAAACAGAAGGCAGGTAGCTCAGGCAAGCGCATCTTGGGAAGCAGAGAAGTGGAGGCAGGGAAGGGTCTCTGCGTCCCCTGAACCTTCCCAGCCCAGCTTCCTCACACTGGGCTGAGAAAGGCACTAACCCACCGGGGGATTTCTGCAGCAGGTGCTGCTGTCCTGAAGTCGGGAGGAGCCACCCAACCCAGAATCTCCCCCATCCATTTCAGCCAGAGCCAACGACTGCCACCAGGTGGCACCAAACTACAAAGGGAATCGCTCCTGCTGTAGGCAGCTTCACGTCCAAGGTGGGAGCCTGGGATGATTTTTCTGGGTGTTTCCAGCTCCCATCAAGCGCCCTGGCACAGTAGGGGGTGGGGGGATCGAAAAATGTGCAATGTCTGCTGGTCAGAGAGTGGACGAATAGATGGATGGATGGACAGATGCATGTTTCCACCCCAGGGACCAGGTCTTCCCTCTGTGCCAGCGGATGGATAGCAAGAGGTACGTGGTGGTGCCCTCACACTCTGCATCTCACCTGGGGCAATCAAAGGGAAAGCTCCTTCCTGCACCCTCTTCCCTCCACCCTGCTCCCAGCATGTCCAGCCATCAGCCGCCTTCCCACCCATCTTGCTCTTCTCTCTGCCTGGGGAGCTGCCCCTGGTTGGCCCTCACACCTCTGGCCCTCACTCCACCCCGTTCTCAGCTCAGAGTCATCTCCTCAAGATTTCCTGGACCACCGCAGCCCATGCTCACTCTCCACCACTCTCCGCCCCTTCTCCCGCTTTGGTTTCCTTCTTCACCATCAATGCCTTCCGGCACGTCGTATCGGCACATGCTTGGCGTCCGTCTGCCTGCTCACGTGGAAGCTCCAAGCTTCACCTTGGCCTCTGGAATAGCACCTGGCACACAGCATTTTGTTACCTGAATGAACCCTAGCTCCTCCCCTGGCTGGAGAAGCACCGGACAGTCCCTGGGACTCCCGGCCACCGCCCAGTACCGCTGGCCTCCCCAGCCAGGATGCCCTCCACCAGGAGAGTTCGTTATCCCTGGGAGGTGCACCTTGGCAGTCCAAAGGCGACTTCCCCTTAATTACCCTGCTAATTAGGAGCCTTGCAGTCCTCAACTCTGCACCGACATTGTTGCAAACCTCGTTTCCATGCAAAGTCCAGGATAAACAAACCCAATATATTTTGTTTTAATTATTGCTGTTTAATGGGCCATAATGAAACGATGGGGAGGGTGCACAGAAGGCGTCATTTAGAGTGTCCGCCGGTGCCAGGGCTGCTGGCGAGTGGGAGCCTCGAGGTTCGGGTTTCATTTACTGTAATCCCGGCTGCCTCTCTGTGCCCAGAAATCCCATCACTTATTCATCCGCCTTCGCCTTTGGCTCTGAGCCCGTCCCGGGCAGGATGTCCGCCCTCCTGGGGAGCGATCAGGAACCCGGGGTCACCGGGCGGCGCACGTTGCCCATGCAGCCGGTGCCTGCATTTGCTCCCTGACTCCTGGAGGCTGGAGGCAACTTTTAAATAAGTTCAGACAGTCTGATAAGTCACACAGAAAAAGGCAGTTTCTTTTATCTTGGTTTTCTTCCCTCCGTTTTTATGGGCTCACACCGTGTATTGTACATATGTCAACTATATGGTATTGCCTTTCTTTGGGCAGTTTTAGGGCAGGGATCTTCTTCTGTGTCTGTTTTCCTACTGAGGGTTCAGGATTCCTGATGGAGGGTTCATGATCTGTAAGAGTTCTCAACGCCATGAGATTTTAGTCTTCTGTTTGTTATCTTTTCCCAGTTTTTTGTATGGCAGTGGCCGTGTGTCCCCTCAGATGACAATCCCAACTTCCTCAGCCCTTTCGTCTTAGTGAGGGTGGAGTCGCCCCACCCCTTGTGCCCCCACAGGTCCCTGCGGTAGGAGCACTGGGGCGGCAGGGCTGCTGCCCACGAGTCAGGAGAGGCAGCATCCAGCGCTGGTTCTCCGGCTACGCCAGAAGAGCAGCCCTCCCCCACCCCAGGAGGACCCATCTCACCTCCCGCACTGCAGGGCCCCTGCGTTCTGGCTTTTCAGGGCTGGGAAGTGGGAAGACGCGCTTTATTCTAGTCTTGCATTTAGGCTGCCGGCTCCTTCGGGTCTGTTTCTGCTTAGATGGAGACTAGGGAGGTCAAAGCAACCCTGGGGCACCAAAGAGAGAAGCAAGAGGGAAGCAAAGCAGCACAGAGGGTCCTGGAGCGTGCCCGCGTGGCTGCTGGTCTTCACTTGAGTGTCTTCTCAGAAAAATTTCGGAACACTGTGGTGGCCTGTTCCCAAGCGAGTGGGAGGCTGCGTTCCTCCCTGGGTTTGGGAGTGGAGGCTCCTTTCGGAATCCATCTTCCCTCAAAGGAGAGTTTGATGGTGGGATTTGGGGGGCTCTGTCAGATGCGGAGACGGTGGGAGGACTTTAGAGCCAGCCGCAGGCGACACCAGGTTTTGCAGAGCCACATCTGGCCACTTGCCAGCCACCCCCGAGACCCTGCGGAACCCGAGGAGGAAGGGGCAGCCCCTCCCGGGATTTCCTGGCTCAGCCCAGTGTATCCCTGGGCACACGAAACCCTGGAGGGGAACTGAGGCCAGTGGGGGACTTGTCTGGCTTCTGATTATGGCCAAGGGGTTACTGGAAGCAGGTGGGTATTGTCTGTGCTTCCAGCTATTCAAGCAACAAACTGTTGCCAGGCCATGGGGGCCCAGGGGTGCCCGGCCTTTGGGGCGCCTGCGTAGTGACGCAGCAGGCTGTACAGACCCACAAAGGAATTCGTCCCCGTTTTGCGGCCAACAGCCCGTGCTCTCATAGACTCATTCCTGGGTCCCATCACCTCCCCACGTGCTCATTAAGTAGCAGAGGTGTCGGGAACACCAGCTGTCTGCCGGGCCTGGGCACTGCAGAGGAAGGTCTGGCAAGATCCGCTCCTGCGCGCTCCCAGCCCAGCCCCGCGCACCCTCTCGCCCGTCATGTGCGCCAGTGTTACCTCCTCGCCCTCGCCGGAGATGAGTGTCTGCTCCTTCCCGCTTGCTCGCTGTGCCGCTTACTCCTCCACAAGCCCTGTAAGCGATGGGGCATTTCCCATTCTTTACACATAAGAAGCTGCCACTCAGAGAGGTGAGGGCATTTTCCCACGGTCACACAGCTGGCTGGCTGGGGCAGAGCCAAGTTCAAACACAGGACTCAGTGCACGAAGGCCTGAGACCTGACGACCTTCACCTCCAGGGCTGCGGGGCACCGAGAAACTGTCCTTAGATAGCACCTTCGGTTGGTCTGGGACCCCAGCGTTGGGAGAGGCCTCGGAGGTCGGCAGCACCTCATTCACACCAGGCAGGAGCCCCCCGCGACCTGGCAGGCGAGGCCTGGAGATGCCCCTGCCGGCCCTCTCCACCTCCCCCTGCCCAGACATCTCTCTCCAGGTCACTGCTCTGCGCTGCCCAAATCAAAGGGCACGTAGAACACACCGGCTCTCTTTCTAAAATAACTTGAATTGCTTTCTTCCTCTTGAATAAAGTGAATATATCCTCACTGCAGAAAATGTAAACAGAGCTGAGTGAGAAGAACTTAAAACTACACAGGATCTCACCAACCGGAGGGAAAGCTGTGTCGACAATAGTGTATTTCCTTCTGGTATTGTTTTCTATGCAAATAATTGTAAACAAAAAATAGGATCCCATGAAGACTTCTATGACAAGTCTTTTAAATCTAACAGTGCTGCTGAACATCTTGCTGTGAACATCATCTCCCATGTCTTCTCCATGACTTGGATGGATGGACAGACGATCCTTTGTTCATCTGTTGGTTCTCTATAGATGGACATCTATGTCATCTCTGTCCTAAAGTTTTCAAATAAGTGATTTCTCGCTGATGACGTACTAAAGGATTCACTGGCCTCTTCTTTCTCAAGTTTGCTTCCCTTCAATCTACGCAACACCACTCGTCCACAATGGACGACGGAGGAAGTTGTCCTTCTCTCTCCACCGCCTGGTTGGCAGTGGCGGCTCACTGGCAAGACAGGTCTCTTGTTCTGATTTCGTTAGTCCTCAGATGCTCTCACCTGGGATCCAGGAGATTGTCAAGGAGAAGAGGGAGGCGCAGAGAGGTCTTTCCCTCCACGGCTCTGTCCCCGCTGCACGGGCGCACAGGTGCAGGGTCCCAGCTCTCCTTGACCTGCTTCCCTGAGCTTCATAAACTCCACTACTGATCACCTGCTAAGGCTGACCCCCCGCCCCCCGCACCGTCCACCAGCTAGCCAGGAAAGCTCAGGCTCTGCCCTAAGCTAGGACTTGTAGACCTAAGCAGCAGGGGAGGCGGAAGACAGCAGGAACGCTACAAGATTCTTCCTCCTCCTTAGAAAAACTAGACATAGCCCTGTGAGAAGAATGACTAGAGAAGCCTGGATCCATTTGTTATTCAGTCAACAGATACCGAGGGCCAACTCTGTTCTGGGCTGACGCGGTCCACTGGGCCCCAGCTGTACCCTCCCTGCAGAAGGGGTGACACATGCAGCAAGGGCCCCGCCCTGGCCGGGCCATTTCCAGGATGGATGGACCGATGCGTAGGGAGAATCCATGCCTGCCCCAGGTCACCCGGGGCTTCAGTGCGTCACTGAATGAGTCAGGTGCTCCAGGCCCCTCAGTGGATCTCGTTCCTTCCCACGGCCCTGCCACGCTCCCCTGTTCCAGCAGCCACTGTCCCACGGACGTGCCCGCACGCTGCTCAGCACGGCCGCCGCCTGCCTGCCCGGGCAGAGAAGACCGATGGAGACGAGCTCGCTGGGGACCCGAGAGGGGCGGGCCCACTTCCGTCGGCCTTGCCGTAGCTGGACTCCACCTGCTTGCCCTCGTTCTCTGCGGTCAGGACCGGAAAGTCCCTTCCTCGGGGGCAGGCAGCAAGGCGGGGCCAGGGGCCCGGGGCCAGGTCTGAATGGCAGGTGCCCAGCAGGGCGGGCCTGCAGCCACAGCCTGGACTCGAACCCTGGCCCTCCCTAGCTGAGTGGCCTTTTTCAAAAAATGGTTAACATTTATTGGGAACTTACTATGTGCCAGGCACTCGGTACTGCATGTGCATTACCTCAAACCAGTGTCCACAACGGGCTCAGGAAATAGGCGCTGTATTTATCCCCATTCCGCATACAAAGAATCCAAGACCTGGAAATAAGACGGGTGGAGATAAGTAGAAGGTTTTTAGCACCGTCACGAGCTGCACAGCAGCATTTCAGTCAATGGCAGCCCACGTATACGGCGACGGTCCCGTAACATTATAATACAGTATTTTTACTGTGCGTTTTCTTTGTTTAACATGTTTAGATACTTGCCATTGTGCCCCAGTTGCCTACAGTTCTCAGCACAGTCACATGCCGTACAGGCCTGCAGCCTGGGAGCACCAGGCTGCCCCACCCGGCCCGGTGTGTCGCGGGCTACACCACCTATGTTTGCGCAAGCGCACCCTGTGACACTCACACAACAAAATCACCCAGCCATACACTTCTCGGAACGTGTCCCAGCTGTCAAGTGAGGCCTGGCTGCATCTGCCAATTCCACGTAAGACAAACCGAATGAGCAAGTCGTCGCTTTCTGCCTAAACAGACCAAGCCGGAGCGTGTTTGTTGTGGAAAGACAGTCCCAACCAACATTTTAGCTTTGCATATTAGCAATAGAAAAGACCTTAAATTTCACGTAGTCCAACATCCCACACCCCAAAATAGGAACCCAGAGATCAGCGTCCCTGATCACCATTACGGACTTGAGTTCCAGTAGCACTAAGGATACCCACCTCACTGAGTGCCTTTTGTGCCTCGGTTTCCCCATCTGTACAATAGCAATAATAATGGTATAAACCTCATGGGTTTGCTGAGAGTATTAAATTCATATGACTTGGTATGGATGAACTATTTCTCTTAGCCCAAGCCAGCTTTCCCAAGAGCTGGGCATTCGGTGTTGGGAGGACACAAAGTGCCCCTCAGTGTGCAAACCCAAGTCTGGCACAATCATGGTCCAGGTTCTGTTCATTCACTTCCCTGATGTCAATCATTTGCATTGCACCTTTGTGTCGGCGGTCTACTATTGACTTCACATTGCCTCACACTGGTACCCAAAAATGTATTTTACATAGACACTTCGTAGCACTATCATAAGCTCAATATCCTTATGCTCACAAGGGTAAATATAAAATAAATACATAGTACAAATGGCACTCCAGTGGCAATGACCTCAAAAGGGGCTTCTTGGCTTCTAAATACGATTCCCCACTGAAACAGGAGCCGGGCTTGTAAATGTGATATAAGTTTGAACTTATTTCGGAATAGTTTAAAAGTGGCGGGGGGCAGAGGGAGAGAGGAACAGGCCTCCTCAGGGAAATGGCTGATTCCAGCCAGGCAGGGAAAGTACAAAATGAGTTCAAAGCATCTTGCTGGGCCAGGAGGCGAGGAAGTGGCCAAAAACAACGGGAAGCTGTCAAAAGGCCACAGGAGTTATCTCAGAGCAGCTCCTGGCTGGGATCAAGAATACTTGAACATCAAAATAAATGATGATACTAATGGATTATAATCTACTGAATAAAATAAAATTCCAGGAGTCCATTGTGATGTAAATAAATAAATAAGTAGGAACAGCTCTTCCTTCCAGTAAATGCCAATAGTAAGTGCAGAAGGAATTATGGGGTCGGAAAATCCTCCGGCAGCTTCCGCCGTGGTAATGGATTCAGGCAAAAGCCACCAACGAAGGTGAAAACAGTGGGCAAAGGCTTGACGAGGAACAGGATAGTGACAATCTCAAGAGTATTTTCCCACAGATTCCTGCGGAGACGAGCGTAGCCTGCAGCAGGAGACCACGCACCAGGGATAAACGTCGGGGCACCACACACACAGGCTAAAACTCGTCACCCGCTGGTGGGGACGCCTCGGGTAGACGCACACTGAGAGACGTGAAGGCAGCGGGGGCTCAGGACGGCCTGGGACTGCCCCACTACAGGAGACTAAAGGGCTGGTGACAAGTGTCGCACGTGACCCAGGACAGGCAGGCAGGGGAGCCGCTACGGGCAGTGTTGGGACAGTTGGCAAAATCTGAACAGGGATCAGGCAACGGCGCTGTGTCGGTGTTAGTTCCTGGTTTTGACAGCTGCTTCTGTAAGAGGTTGTCCTTGTTCTTAGGAAAAACACACTGCAACGTTTAGAAGCAAAGGGGCACGGTGTCTGCAACTTCCTCTCAAACGTTCAGGAAAAAACGTGTGTGTGTGTGTCCGTTTGTGTTCATGTATGTGTCCGTGTGTGTTCATGTGTGTGTCCATGTGTCTGTCCGTGAGTGTCCATGTGTCTGTGTCTCTGCGTGTGCATGTGTGGAGAGGGAGAGAGGAGAGGAGGGGAGAGGGGAACTGGGGTACGTGGTAAAACAAACAGCAGTTCTCTGCCATTCTTATAACTGTTCTGAAAGTGTGACGTTATTTCAAAGTGAAAACATTTTAACGGAAAGGTGTTTGTTGTGTGCTGTGTGCTGAAGCAGGTGCTCTGCCTTGTGCACCAAGAGGGTGTGGCCGGCAGCACCAGGCCCCCAGCGCCCACCTGGAAATTAGAGCCAGACAAGCCTGGGCTTCATTTAGGCTGTGGGGGCTGGAGCGGCCCACCTGAGGTGACACACCTGAAAGATCCCCCACCGCCAGGCCCCTCCGGCCCAGAGGGTCGAGGCCCTCCCTGTGGTCGTACAGTCTGGGTGGCAGCAAACAAGAACCCGCCTTGGGGGGCCAGAGGCAGGCTCCTGGCTGAGGGGAGGCTCCCTGCCTCTGACTCAAGCGGAGACCTGAGGACCCCACAGGCATCCATCTGGGACACAGCAGCCTGGCCACCAGCTCGGCCACATCCCCAAAGCAGAGGAGAACGCAGCAGAAAGTAATAACCAGGGCGGGGCGCGGTGGCTCACGCCTGTAATCCTAACACTCTGGGAGGCTGAGGCCGGAGGATTGCTTGAGCTCAGGAGTTTGACACCAGCCTCAGCAAGAGGGAGACCCTGTCTCTACTATACATAGAAAGAAATTAGCCAAACAACTAAAAATAGAAGAAATTAGCTGGGCACAGTGGCCCGTGCCTGTAGTCCCAGTTACTCAGGAGGCTGAGGCAGGAGGATCGTTTGAGCACAGGAGTCTGAGGTTGCTGTGAGCTAGGCTGACGCCACGGTACTCACTCTAGCCTGGGCAACAGAGTGAGACTCTTGTCTCGAAAAAGAAAAAGAAAAAGAAAAAGAAAAAGAGAAAAAGAAAAAGAAAAAGAAAGAAATAACCAGCAGCTTAGAAATTCTTACAGTGACAAGCCTAGTGATATGCATTAGGCAGATTTTTCTGTCTTAAAGTCAGGCACTATCCAAAACAATAATGTCAAGTGAAGCTGGGTTCTAGTTTTCTTTCAAACCTAAAATCCACAGTACAGGTGCTTGTTGGAACATGCCGGAGGGCCGGCCGTGAAGCACTAGGAAGGGCATGGACTGCCAAGAATCTCTTCGAAAATGATTACTTTCCCATCCCCTTCAATGCATAATTCTTTAGATTCTTCACCTCTATAATTTCACTCCTATTTTTAGTGAAAAATATTTTCCATTTTAATTTCAGGTTACTTGCTTAGCAAAATTTAATTATTATTGTCCAGATAAAATAATTTCAAAATTTCTACTCCAATCACGAAATTCAGGATCAGAGCATATCCACTAGACTAAAAATGTTAGAGCACCATTCTTCACCTGCAGGCGGGGTGACTTGGTTTCCGTTCACTTCTGACGCTTGTGCCACGGCGGGAATAAGATGTACCCTTACCGGGATTTCGCCTGCAGGAAGTCACCTTCCTTCCGCCTTGCGTAAGTGATGTTCCCAGCGATTTAACACTGAATGGGAAAGTGAAATTTAACTTCTGAAAGAATCTTTTGCCATTTGGGCAGTATGTTCTAAAATTACTCATATAAATTAAATGCTAATAAATTGAGGTTAAAGGAAGTTAGATCAGCATCGCTGGATGAAAACTGAGCGTGAATGTTTGATGCCCCATTCCAGACAAAATTCCAAGACAACAGAAAAATAAAAGACAAAAAATACTCATAAAAATACTCAAAAAATACTCATATACGATATACGTGTGTGTGTATATGTAGACATATCACACAATCATGCACTGCATAACGATGTTTTGGTCAGCTACAGACCACATACAGGACAATGGTCCCATAAGATTATAATGGAGCTGAAAAATGCCTGTCCCCTAGTGACGTCACAGCCCTCGTAACACTGTAGCACAATGTGTCGCTCAAGCGTTCATGGCGATGTTGGTGTAAACGAACCTGCTACGCTGCCAGTCATATAACAGTGCACGGTAACGTCCTAGGCCTTCGCACTCACTGACTCACCCCGAGCGATTTCCAGTCCTGCAAGCTCCATTCATGGTAAGTGCCTTATACAGCCGTGCCATTTTTTATCTTTTATACCATATTTTTGTAGTACCTGTTCTGTGCTCAGATATGTTTCGATACACAAATCCTTACCATTGCATTACAACTGCCTGCAGCATTCAGGACAGTGTCGTGCTGTACAGGTTTGCGGCCTGGGAGCAACAGGCGATACCACATAGCCCAGGCGTGTAGTAGGCTGTACACACCTAGGCTTGCGTAAGTTCACTCCATGATGTTCGCACAAAGATGCAATCGTTCAATGATGCATTTCTCAGAATATATCCCCGTCGTTGACACACAACTGCACATATACTCATAAGTGTTGAAAGACGAGCGAAGAAGGGCCACCGTGAATGGGAGATTACGATACAGTGGGAGAAGAAGGAAAGCACCCCCAGATGGAGCAGCGGCGGCTGCTGGGCTGGACAGCAGCCAGGGAGGGGAGGCGTGCTGAGCCCACAGGCAGCAGTGCTGGAGGCCACAGCGGGTCCTTGCATTAGGATCAGCCACGGTTGGGTCCTCTCGCCCCTGACTTTGCCAAGCAGAGCCCCTCAGCCACCCCTGCGGCAGCTCTAGTGTGGGTACTTGCACAAAGAGGCTCTGCCGGGCCCCCGGGGCTGGAAGCAGCCAGGAGAAGTGGGAGCCCACCCCCGCCTGAGAACCCCTTCTGGACACCGTCCCCAGCAGCAGCGCCAGCTCTCTGGAGGCGGCTCCGGATAAACAGGAGCATCTGCAGACAGGTAGACAGGGATCCCAAACACATTAAACATCGCTAAGGCCACCCGAGGTCTGAGGAAAACCAGCAGCACAAAAGGAAGTGCCAAACTCAACCAGCTGCGGCGCTGGAGGAAGCAAAGGTGTCAACCAGAACGAACGCCACGAAGGGGTAAGCGAGCCCAGTGCATCCGTGACAAAGGACAGAATACTGTGAAAGAAGGATCGAGGACGAATCCTGGAAAAGAAAAACAGATTGCGAAACTAAAAGAAAAGCAGCAGGGCATGGACAGAACAGCAGAGTCAACGCTGCTGCAAAGCAATTCAGTGAGCATGAGGACCACGCTGAAATTTTCTTCCGAAAGGGACCACGCCCGCGTGGTTTCGCAGTAGTCTACGAAATGCGCATCTGGTTCCTATTACTGCACTCTTCTCAAAACATAAAAAGGTGTAAACGCACTTTCCAAGCCTAGAATAACCTTCACACGTGCACACACATGCACAGAGCATATCAAAAAATGAGGAAAAATAACTATACAGCAATTTCCTTTATGCTACAAGAAGTTAAAAATCTAATTAAAATTATTAGCCAACTGAAATCAGTAGTACATTAAAAGTAAAATGTGTCATGACAAAACAGCGATCCCTACCCCTACCCCAGGACTGGTAACATCCCAGGAATGCTCAAATGAGTTGGTTCAACAAAAACTAAATCTACTATACTAATCCAATTCAGACATTTAGCAGATTAAAGAAAGAATTATGTCAGTAAATGCAGAAATGCAATGAAAAATTCAACGTTAAGTTTCCTGTTTGTTTTTTGTTTTTGTTCCTTTCAACAGAGTCTCACTCTGTTGCCCTGGCTAGAGTGTGGTGGTGTCATCCTAGCTCACAGCAACCTGAACTCCTGGGCTCGAGCGATCCTCCTGTCTCAGCCTCCCAAGTAGCTGGGACTATAGGCATGCGCCACCATGCCCGGCTAGTTTTTCTATTTTTAGTAGAGATGGGGTCTCACTCTTGCTCAGGCTGGTCTCGAACTCCTGAGCTCAAGCGGTCCTTCTGTCTCCACCTCCCAGAGTGCCAAGATTAAAGGCATGAGCCACCGCGCCCAGCCAACGTTAGTTTCTAATAAAAACTATTTGCAAACTAGGAATAGGAAAAACGGTTCTTAACTCATTAAAAAGTGTCAACCAGAAACTTAGAGCAAATATGCTAGACACGTGCAAAGCGCTCCTCATGCCAGCTAGGAGCAGGACACGGGGCCACTGTAACACCACCCCGGCTAACACTGGGTGACAGGAATGTGGGATCACGGCAAAAAAAGTTAAATAAGATGAATAAATACTGAAAAGACAGAGACAATCCTGTCATTACTTGAAGATGATATTTGGTATATCTAGATCATATGAGAATCAGCTGTCAAAGTCTTAGAGCTATAGAGATAAGCCAGCAGTAATAATAACCATAATAGTAACAACGATAAAAATGTAACAGCCACACACACAGCTCTGTCACAGGCACTATTTGAAGCCTTTTAGACTTGTGGTCCCCAAGCCCTGGACTGTGGACAGTACCAGTCCATGACCTGTTAGGACGCGGGCCGCACAGCAGGAGGTGAGCAGCAGGTGAGTGAGTGAAGCTTCCTCTGTATCTACAGCCGCTCCCCGTCACTCGCATCACCGTCTGAGCTCCGCCTCCTGTCAGATCAGGGGCGGCATTAGATTCTCATAGGAGCGGGAACCCTACTGTAAACTGCTTGTGAGGGACCTAGGTTGCGCGCTCCTTATGAGAATCTGGTGCCTGATGATCTGGGGTGGAGCTGAGGCGGTGATGGTAGCGCTGGGCAGCAGCTGCAAATACAGATTATCGTTAGCAGAGAGGTTTGACTGCACAATAAATGCAATGTGCTTGAATTATCCCCGAGCCATTCCCCCCTCCGCCCCCATCCAAGGAAAAATTGTCTTCCAGTAAACCGGTCCCTGGTGCCAAAAAGGTTGGGGACCGCTGCTTTAGATCAACATGACCAATTAGAAAATGTAGTGGTCTCAGCAATGTAACAGATAAGATTACCCAAAGACCTTCTATATAACAAGAAATGTTGTTCATAATGTTAAATATAATGGACCAAAAATCCTTTTAACGGCATAGCTGAGATCTTAGCAAAGTCAAGTGCCAGAGGCCACAGAGAAAGAAACTATAAGCGGAGTGGTACATGCTCACTGTAAAGTGCTGTTCCTGAAATCTAGGAATTTGGATTTAACAGCAAGGCATGGAGAGACAAAAATGTGGGCATGCTTCAGAAACACAGTCAGAACTCGGGCCCCCACATACAGGCACGGCCCTCGGAAAAATGATGGGCTAGAATAAAATCCACCTCCTGTACAGGGAAGATTTTCTGTTTGGCCTGGACGTTATCCCCCCCTCATATGTGACCCCTGCACCCAGCCTCTGAGAATGCATAACTCTTAGTTCATATGAGTTTGGGGTTCAAACTTACATCACCATGTGATTTGAAAAGCTGCAAATCAAAAATTAACAGAAAAATCGATCCCAGGCTGTCAGTACACATGGGATACAGCAAATCCAAAACCACACTGGTAAGGCGAGGCTTACACCACAAAGAGAGCCCCCTGAAAATGACTCGCATCCGACATCACAAACACACACAAAACAATTCGCTGTGAAGAAAAGCCAACAGACACAACAGAGAACAGGGTGAATAACAAGACCTGCAGCCAACACAGTAATCTGATGGAGATTATAAAACAATGTTTAAAATTATTGCAGCCATAAAAAGAAAAATTCAGTAAGAAAAGAGAAAAGCACTGAGACAAAATCAGAAAGCTTAGAGGGCAGCAGTTATAAAATTAGAAATTCAATGAATAGCTTAACCAGAGAAAGCAAATGGGGAGAAGCTGTATTCCAAGAGATATGCCTACAGTTTCCCGGAATTGTTGAAGGACATGAATTCTTAAATTCAGAAAAGCACAAGTTCCATACAGGATAAAAACAAACCCACACAAATCAGAGTGAAAACGCAGAACACCAAGGACAAACATAAAGAAACAACTTAAAAAACTGAAACAAAATGGACAATTTTCTAGAAAAATGTAACATCAAAATTGATTGCAATATTGAACACCTAAAAATATTTTTTAAAGTGTACAACACAGCGGCCCTTAATACACTCACAATGCTGTGCAAACACCCCCTCTACCTAGTTCCAAAAGCATTTTCACCACTTCAAAAAAGAAGCATATCCATCAGGAAATCGCTCCTATCCACCCTCCCCACTCTCAGCCCCTGACAACCATGAGTCTGCTTTCTGAAATGGAATCATGCAACATGTTATCTTTTGTGTCTGCCTTCTGTAAATTAGCATAATATTACCAAGGTTCATCCATGTTGTAGCCTGCAATACTTCAGTCTGTTTTACGGCTGAGTGCTAGACCCTGTACAGATAAACCACACCGCGTTTATCCACTCAGCTGTCGATGGACCTCTCCCTGGGTCCCACACTTAGGCTACTGCTGCTGTGAATATTCATGTACGAGTGGCTCTCTGAGTACCAGTTTTCAATTCTTTTGGGAATGTTCCACTGAGGGGCGTAACTGTGGACTCACATGGTGATTCTGTGTTTAGCTTTTTGAGGAACCACCAAACTTTTTGACAGCGGCTGCATCATTTCACCTTCTCGCCGGCAATGCATGAGGGTTCCAGTTTCTCCACATCCTTGCCAATACTGACCTCTTGATTTTTAAAAAAACTGATGACAGCCATCCTGGCGAGTGTGAAGTGGTATCTGATTGTGGTTTTCACTTGCATTTCCCTGGTGACTAATGATGTCAAGCGTCTTTTCATGTGCTTACTGGCCATTTTTATACATTCTTTGGAGAAATGCCTATTCAGATCTTTTGCCCATTTTTAATAGACTTATTAGTCTTTTAATTATGGAGTTTTAAAAAACATATTACAGACATAGGTCCCTTATCAGATAAATGATTTGCAAATATTTTCTCCAATTCTGTGGGGTTTTTTCCTATGTTTTTCTATTATTTCATTAATTTCTACTCTAATCTTTACTATTTCCTTCCTTCTGTTTGCTTTAGGTTTAGTTTGCTCTTCTTTTTCCAGTGACTTAAGATGGAAAGTAAGGTTATTGCTTTGAGATATTTCTTCTTAAATAGGCATTTACACCTATAAATTTCCCTCTAAGCACTATCTTCGCTGCATCTATAAGTTTTAATATGTTCTATCTTCATTTCCATTCATCTCAAAGTATTTTCTGATTACCTTTTTGTTTTCTTCTTTGACCCACTGGCTATTTAGTAGGTGGTGTTTAATTTCCTCATATTTTTGAGTTCCTCAGGTTTTTCCATTTTTGATTTCTAATTCAACTCTGTGATTGCAATCACAGAACACACTTTGTCTACCCTTTTAAATTTATTGAAGTTTTATGGCCTACCCTGAAGAATGTTCCATGTGCATTGAAGAACAGCTGTAGTCGCTGGGTGAAGCAGTCCATAGATGTCTGTGAGGTCTGGTTGGTTTGTAAGTGCTCTGTTTCTTGGTTAATCTTCCGTCTAGTTGTTCCATCCATCATTGGAAATGGGGTATTGGAGTCTGAACTATTACTGTGGTTCACTCCTTTCATTTCTGCCAGGTGTTGTTGCTTCACGTGTTTTGGTGCTCTGTTATTAGGTGCATGTATATGTTTATAACTGTTGTATCTTTTAAATGGGTTGACCCTTTTATCATAATAAAATGTCTCTCTTTACCTCTAGTAGCATTTTTGTTTTAAAGTCTATTTTGTTTGATATCGGTATAGCCACTCCAGCATTTTTGGGACGGTTGTTTGCATGATTTATCTCTCTGTATCCTTTGACTTGAAATCTATTTGTCTTTGAGTCCTAAGTGTATCTCTCATAGACAACATAGTTAGATCATATTTTATAATCCAATCTGCCAATCTCTGCCTTTTGGATTATTTAATCTATCAACATTTATTATTGATACAGTTGGCTATACATTACTTTTTATTTTCTGTATGTCCCATGTTCCTCTCATCCTCCTTTACTGTTTTCTTTTGCATTGAGTGAATATTTTCAAAGGTGGCATTTTAACTTCATTAATGATTTTTTTGCTGTATTTTTGGAGTTATTTTCTTAGTAGTTTCTCTAGGGTTTACCACATACATTTTAATTTATCAGAATCTATTACAGATTTATACTAACTCCAAAACATACAGAAAGTTTACTCTCATAAAGCTCTATTCCCTTTCCTCCTTTTTGCAGTATTTTGGTTATAGATATTGCATCTATTAATGTTACAAATCCAACAACACATTGTTGTAATTACCACTGTACCATCGGCCATCACTTCATTAGCCTACTACGGCTTTGCTCCCCGCCACCTCCTTTGTGCTGTTTTGGCAAATGTTATACAATGTTACATTTCTGTATGTTACAGCCCAACGATACATTATATGCATATTATTTTATACAACTGCATTTTGAATCAGTTCAGAGAGGAAAGGAGAAAACATGCATTTATGTGCCTTTTATAATTACATAATTGCTCTTATCGGTGCTCCTCACATGGACTTGAAATACTACCTGAAGCCACGTATGCTTTCAACCCGAACAATTTCCTTTAGTATTTGTTAGGCAGGTCTGTTAGCAACAATTTTTCTGTTTTTGTTTATCTGGGAAAATCTTCATTTCACTTTCACTTCTGAATACTACTTTTGCTGAATATAGGCTTCTTGGTTGACAATTTTGTTTTTGTTTTTTTGAGTACTCTGAGTGTTATCCCTGTATTCTGGCCTCTGGCTTCTTCTGAGATGTCTGGTGTAAATCTTACTCCCTTCTAAGTGATACATCTTTTTTCACTTGCTGCTTTCAAGATTTTCTCCTTGTCTTTGTTTTAGCACTTTTACTACAATGTGTCTGTGAGTCCCTGTGTAATTATCATGCTTGGAGTTCACTGAGCTTCCTGGGTGTTCTTCAATAAATTTGGAGAGTTTTTCAGCCATTATTTCTTTGAATATTTTTTCTTCTCTCTCCCCTATCCTCCTTGCACTCTCATTGCATGTACACTTCATGATGTCTCACATTTCTCTGAGGCTTTGATCATTTTTCTTTATTCTTTTGCCTCTCTTTTGTTTGAATAGCATTCTCTCTCTCTATCTGCAAGTTGGCTATTTCTTCTGTCAAATCTACTGTTAGGCACCTCTAGTGCATTTTTTTATTAAACTTTTTAACTTCATGAATTTAGCCCTGCCACTTGGGGCTGGAGGGAATAAAAATGCTAGCAGCCTGCCGCTCCCCGTGAGATGCCACATCCCTGGACTGGGGCTGAGACGGAGCCCTATTTTCTTGGCTACACCCACCCGCCCTGAGGCTTCTGTCATCACACTGCAGTGGCAGGGAAGCAGGGAGTGAGTTGTGGCTCAGATGTCACAGACTCTCACTGTTCTTACCAAGATTTACGTTTTCTTGAATAAATGTTAATCTGCTATATGCTTTTAGGACAACTTCCAGAGACATTAAATGTTTTTGTGGGTGGGGGATAGAAGGTTGTTTCTTACAATTTTCACCAGTCATGGTTGATTCCTGGATAGTGGGTCTACAGGACCCCTCACCCTTCCCTTCTGGAAGTGGAAGTCTAAAGAATGTTTTATGTTAGAAAATTTGTAAAAAAAAAAAAAAAAAAAAATTAAATAAATAAATTTGTGTGCTTTACTACATTAAGAGAGTAAAGAATAAAAACTATACAATTATATGAATAGATGCAGAAAAAGCTTTTAACAAAATTCAGCACTAGATTCAGGACTGGAAAAAGCGTTTCCTTAACCTAATAAAGACCACCTAGCGGAAAACAACAGCAACTGAATATTTATTAGTAAACTTCAGAAGTTTATCTTGAATGTCAGGAACAAAGCTGCCAACTGTCACCATTTATATTCATTATTATATTGGAAATATATAAAGTATAAGGATTGGAATGGAAGAAATACAACTGTCATTATTTTCAGTTGACATGATCATTGCATACAAAACAATTTACAGACTATTAGGATAAAAAAGTTCAGCAAGGTTGCTAGATACTAGATCAGTATGTAAAAACCAACTTATGAACTAGAAAATGTGATTGTTAAACATGTCATTTACTATGAGCAACAAAAACTGTTAGGAATAAAACTAAGAAATGCACAACCTTACTATAAAATGTAAGCCATAACAGAATTATGTCTTTATAAATAAATATGTGTAATAAATAAATGGAGTGGTATGGCCTGTTCACAGATGAGAAACTCAGTTCATAAACAATCCTCCCCAACTAATCTGTACATTCATTACAAATGCACAAACAATAAAATGCAAATATGACAAGCTGATCCCAAAATTTATATAAATCAAAGGTCCAAGAACAAGCCAGGATTTTTGGAAGATGAGGGGAATCACTCTATCATTTATGATAACCAATTATAAAGCCACAATGATTAAAACAGTGGGTTACTGGTAAAGTTAGGTAAACGGACCAATTTAATAGAATACAGAGCCCAGAAATATTCCCATAGTTGTATGCAACTGGATATAATGATACACAAATCAAGAGGGAAAGGATGAACAATTTCTTTAAAGGTGCTCAGAAAACTAGCTATCGATACTACATTTATCCGTACTAGCTATCCATTTACTACATTTAAAAATGTCTGTACGGGCCGGGCGCGGTGGCTCACGCCTGTAATCCTAGCTCTCTGGGAGGCCAAGGCGGGCGGATTGTTGGAGCTCAGGAGTTCGAAACCAGCCTCAGCAAGAGCGAGACCTCGTCTCTACCAAAAATAGAAAGAAATTAATTGGACAACTAAAAATATATAGAAAAAATTAGCCGGGCATGGTGGCGCACGCCTGTAGTCCCAGCTACTCGG
>CAUYSK010103120.1:0-32863 GCA_963575035.1 Avahi laniger
ATTATACCTGAACAAATAAAAAATATATAATCCCCCTCAAAAAATAATAATAGCCCTTTTCCCCGTCCTCCACAGAGGAGTGAGCACAGCAGCTAAGGATCAGACAGGTGAGAAATTAAAGAATCATAAGGGGCAGGGCGCAGTGGCTCACACCTGTAATCCCAGCGCCTTGGGGAGCCGAGGATGGAGGTCAGTTGAGGTCAGGAGTTCAAGACCAGCCTGGGCAACACAGGGAGACCTTGTCTCTACAGAAAATTTTAACAATTAGCTGGGCATGGTATCAAGTGCCTGTAGTCCCAGCTACTTATGAGGCTGAGGCAGGAGGATCGCTTGAGCCCCAGAGCTTGAGCCCAACTATCATTGTACCGTTGCACTCCAGTGCGAGCAACAGAGCAGGACCCTGTCTCTGAAAAACAATTTTGTACTTAAAAAAAAAAAATGTATAGACCAGCAGGCCCAGAGGTCAAGACACAGAGTGGTTGTGGTGGGGGATGGGGAGGCATGAGTTGGGGGACTATGGGTAAAGCTGGAATCTAGGGGGGTTGGAAGGCCACATGGAGGAATGGGCTGAAGGGCCCACTGACCAAGATTTCAGGCCATGAGGAGTAGGGTACACAAGTGGAGGAGACAGCCATTGTGGCTGGGAAATAGGTTACATGGAATAAAGAAGTAAATATATTGAGGATAAGGGGAGCCAAGTTTCCCCCTACTGAAGAATGTATTTACAAAATGGAAAGGTATTCGCTGCATTTAAGATGGAGTTATTGGTATGAACTTGCAGTTTTATAATATAAAACTCATGGTTTTATAATTTAAAATATATATATACATATAAACATCATACATATATAGCACACAGAGATACAGAAATAAAGATGTACATGTGTGGACCTATATACATACATATACTTTCTTCAAGAAAGCTTGAGAAGCAGAATAATTACAGAAATGAATTACAAACTAATTAATAAAATAGGAATCCCTAAGTCCATTTTGATAGAAATAAAAAATAAAAAAGGTCTTCTCTATAACAGAATGACATCTAATAAATATAGACAGACTGACAGAAATAGAAGATCAACAACTGACTACATGAAGTGCTGGTTCAGCAAAGAGTTGTTAGTGGATGCTAAGGCCGTTAGGTATAGGTCTGTCAAGGAACAGGATACTGGTGTAATCTCAGAATATCTTTCCAAAAGAAAACAAACAATTACAAATGGAAAATGATTAATTTACTGTGGAGAAATCTAGCAGACATCAACTTAACTAGGTGATCAAGGTTAACATTACTACTGATGGTGGAATAGATGGACATCATTTCCCTCCAGATCTGATGCACTAAGAAGAGCATAGTATCATTTTTGTGGTATTCTTGCCAAAAATGATACGTCTGCTCTCCGGAAGAAACAGACAGACCCAGATCTAGAGTCTTCAAAAATGTCAAGGACAGGCCGGGCGCGGTGGCCCACACCTATAATCCTAGCTCTCTGGGAGGCCGAGGCAGGCGGATTGTTTGAGCTCAGGAGTTCGAAACCAACCTGAGTAAGAGCGAGACCCAGTCTCTACTAAAAATAGAAAGAAATTAATTGGACAACTGAAAATATACAGAAAAAATTAGCCGGGCATGGTGGTGCATGCCTGCAGTCCCAGCTACTCGGGAGGCTGAGGCAGGAGGATCGCTTGAGCTCAGGAGTTTGAGGTTGCTGTGAGCTAAGATGACACCATGGCACTCTACCCGGGCAACACAGTGAGACTCTGTATCTAAAAAAAAAAAAAAAAAATATCAAGGACTTAAAAAGAAGGCAAAGACTGAGGAATTGTCCCAAACTGAAGAAATCTGAGGAGACACACAACTAAATGCAACGCATATTCCTAGACAGGATTCTGGACTAGAAATGAAAAAGGCATTCCTACAGACAGGTGGGGAAACTTTAATGGGGTCTGTAGATGGATGGTCATGTCATACCAATATTGTTCTTCTTATTTGGAGAGCTGTACATTAGTTATACAGGAAAGTTGTATTTGGGGGAATACACATTGGAGTGTTTAGAGGTGAAGAGATATCATATTTGTAGCCTGCTCTCAAAAAAGTTCAGAAAAGAAATAATGATAAAGGGTATGTATAAATACCCATATATACATACATTTTAAATAAATGGGCAATGAAGCAAACACAATAAAATATTAACTGGAGAATCTGAATGAAGGGAATGTAGAAGTCTGGGGTGTTGTGGGTTTTTTAGCTGCTCTAATAAGTCTTCTCTAACTGTGAAATTATTTCAAAATAAATTATTGAGGGGAAAAATGATAGCAGTCCAATGCCAGGAATTGTGAGGGAACAATGTCTTTGATTCTCACAACAAAAGCTGATCCTAAAGCTCAGAAAGGTTAAAACCTGATCCAATATCCTGGAACTAACAAGTGTAGAACTACCCCTAACTCAGATTTGTCAAACTCTAGAGCCTTCCATTTTCTACACCATGCGGCCTCATTCAATGAATAGGTACCATCATGTAACAAAGTATATGCCAAAACCTGTACTGATTACTGAGGATGTAAAATCAATCAGAACATTCCTGTCCTCAAGAAATCCAGTCTAACAGAAGTAGCCTTTGCTTACAAAGTAGTAAAGGGTTATAGGTGTTAAGGTTTGCCTTTATTTGGCAGGGAACGTAGATCCCTCACTGCACCACAAATTCATCATGGCTTATTAGAAGGTGGAAGATAACATATGAGATGTATAGGAGAAATAGATCAGTGGCTACAGTGGAATGTGCTTAAGTCACATGAGTGAAAGGACCCAATGTTATCAACACTAACACACATCCCTCCAAGGTTTGAATAATCATAAAGAAAAAAGACGGGAGAGGATATCGACTAGTATATTTCGAGGGGTCTCAAACTATTCCTTCCGTTAGGTTTTCATCCCCAGAGGTGTTCTGTGTTTTGTTTAAAGGGGTCATTTTCTAAAAAGTAGTGGTTGTGGTGAGATTAGAACTGTTTGGCCCAATTACTAAACTGGATTACTGCCAGAAGACTTACCCTGGTTTTCTACTCAGATCAAAGGAACACCTTTTGTGTATAAAAGAGCAAAAGTCTAAATCCCTACCAAAGCACCAAGCATCAGGTTTACTTTGAATGCCAAATTTACCCCCAAAGGAAGCAGGCTTTATTATCAATTATGTGCAAGTTAAGTGGTCTTCTTCTGGTCATAAATCAATTGTGGACAGAGGGAGTGCCATACCTCTTGGTATTGCCCTGAACTTTGCAAGTAGCTTGGGTACAGATCATACATCATTTAAGTGAATGGAAGAAGGAAGATCCAACAGTAAACATGACAATCACTGCCCTCAAAAAACTTACAGTTTACCAGGGGAGACAGATAAATTAAACAAACGCTATGGAAACATCTAGAAAGGACACCTTCCAGATGGGAATGGGACCAGGGTCAGGAAAAGCATCCTTAAAAAGGAAACATCATTTAGCTGAGATCTAAAGAACAAGACAGCAGTAACCTGAATTTGCCAAGTTTGTGTATTTTATTTTGTGGAGAATATTCTGGAGAGGTAAAAAGGAAAACAAAAAAATTTAAAAAAATAAAAAGTAACATAAAAAATGTACAAAGGCAAAAAAGAGAAAAAAATAGCAAGTGACTCCATTTTGCTGGGACATAAATAGTAAGGAAGAAGCCTGTGAAGGGCTTTTAGTAGTGGAATGATAAACATATAATCACCAAAACAACTCTATGGTAGTTATTATTAGCTTCATTTTCCCTAATGAGAAACCCGAGGCTTGAGAAAAGTTAGGTAGATTGCACGAATTGACAAAACAAACAAAAACTGCAGATCAACTGTAAAACCCATCTTCTTTCTGTTCCATTTCCCTCAGAATTGTACCCAGAACATGATCAATCCCTTGGATTCCAGAGACAAATCTTATCTTTTCCCTGGATATTCAGCCCTTGGTATTTAACATTTTCAAAATCCAAACATTCACCAAAGTCAATTTTAGCTCCATTTGGAAAATCTAGTATATTCATTTTTATGTTTTCACCAATGTGGATTTGCATATAAAAAATTAAACATTTCTTCCTTATGTTCCAGAGGCCCCAAAAGATTAAGGCAGCAACAAGAAGACAGCCCACACAGAATTCATTGTATACCCTGTAATGCACAGCACATCAGAATCTATTTTATCTGGCTGCAGGAAGAGATGTAAGTTAGGACCCCACAATTATCCCTGTAGAGAGGCACACCAACGGGAACACAGGTATAACAGCTACAATAATGGTAACACAAATAGCCATCTGCACTTACAGCCAAGAGCTTTTAAACACCCACATCCCTATTACCTCCCTCTCCCTCCATGCAGGTGGGCCAATTCCTTTCCATTCTTTTCCAACCCACATAATTCCAGAGGAATAGATAATCTGTTGCTAGGAGCAGAAGAAAGCTATTATACCTTTGAACACAGAAGACCAAAAAGGAAAGGTCCTAACTCCCCACCCTGTGTTCTGCCCATTGAACCGGTATTTCCCTATTCCTTCTACTGTCTAAAACACGCAGAAAGGTAGCTTCTGTTACATCCCCTAGGTCCTTCTGCCTGACATCTACCCCACCCCAGCTAGTCTGGGTACCCTTCCCCCACATCTCCCCATTTATTCAACTCCCTCAATGCACTTACCACATTTTGTGTCTGGAGAGCTCTGGTATCTCCACTACACTGGGAACCCCTGAGGACAGGGACTCTCTCTTTTTGTTGCCCTCCATATCCTCAACAGCCAGCATGGTGCTGGGGACACAGGTGCTGATTAAGATTTGCTGGGTGATTACGAGAATTGCTGAATGGACAGGGGAGTGAGTAGTGGAAAAAGAAATGGTTGGCCAGTAATATGAGGTCTAAGGGTCCAGGGTATCTGAATAGAAATCATGTCACAGTCTCTAGAACAATATGTTCAGAACAACATTTACATAAGAAAAATCATCTTTTAATAGTTTCTATTGGCAGCTTTAAAAAAAGATGAAGCTAGAGTATCACTTATTTAAAAAAAAAATACTCATCATATTTATTAGTGTTATGTCCCCAAAAGCAAAACATCAATAAGAGAATGCAGTCTACAAAACTACCACGGCCCTCCCACTCAGCTCCAGTCTCCAATACAAATAGCTTTTCAGGGATCCTCTTTCTTGCCCACCCCTTACCCTCTTCCTTCTCTCCTCCAGAAGGAGGCACCAATAGAAAGGAAACAATGAATGTGCTAAAATATCCAAGAATCCTCAGAAAGACACATCTCTCCAATTCTTCTAACTTTATCCTGGGGGCTGCTGGCAAGATAAGCAGTTTGTTCCCAATTATAGTACACTTCACCTGGGTGATGAATGCAGTTACCAACTTGTCAACAAAATGCTAGAAACAATGAGAGATCTCAAAAACATACTCCAGTAGCACACTTGCCCCATCTGTCTCCAACTTGCAACTAGGAGGCTTTTTTACCAGCTCTTCTTTGGCTCTAATCCACAAACTGCTTTTCAGCCTCCCCCAACCAGGGATGTCTTCTCTAGAATCTTCCTAATTATACTTGTCAAAATCAAACAGAATCTGACAGAAAAGTAAGACAAGGCAGAAAATGATTTAATAAGATTCTGAGATTGTTTCACTTTAAATCTTTTGGCAGTACTTTTATTTGGATTTTTTTCTACTGAAGAAAAGTATAATGACTTTGGAAAGGTGCTGATTTTCACTAGATTTTACTTTGAATCATTGTATTAATAATAAGATGTTACAGACAAAAGCAACCTCAGAAATAATCTCATCATATTCCCCACATTTCATGAATGGAGAAGGGCCCAGAGAAGTTAAGAACTGGCTAGCTCCAGTTATGCCAAAAAATCCCTAGAGGTCAAATTCTAAATGGCAAGAGCTGTATCTAATTTGTCTCCAGTGTCCAACAAAGCATTCAGCATTTGATAAATGGTTGGTGAATGGAATTAAATGAACACAACTAATTAGTGGGAATCTAGAAATACGAACCAATGACCAATTTACTTCAAGTACAATGTTTTTTCATCATATATGACTAGAAAGGTAGAGTCTACGGATGATAATTTGGAATTCAGGCTCTCTCCCTTATCAACAACCAAGCACATCCCCTTTATCTCTAACACCATCTATAAGATTTCCAACCTCTCTATGTTCCAGCTGTTCTGAAAAATCATACATTTCTAAAATGGTTTCCTAAAATATACCTCCTCTTCCACTCAGATACTCTCTTAATAATTCTCTTCAATTAACTAATCTTAATGACTGTCCTCTTTGGGATACCTCCCTATACCCCAATGACTTTCAACAACCTACAAAAATCAATCTCCCTTCCCTTGTTTGTGTCCCCCTACACCAATGGTTTTCAACCTTGGCTGCATACTGGAATCACCTAGGGAAGTTTAAAAAAAAAAAAAAAAAGTGATTCCTGGGTTCTGTCCCGAGTTTCTGATTTAATTGGCCTAAGCACTGAAATGTTTAAAAGCTCTCCATGTAAATCTAAAGCACAGCTAGCTAAAGTTGAGAACCTCTGCCGTACACCCTCAGAAATTCACTGTTTGGTCTATTACATACTCTAAAAATAACTATGTACTACCAGTTGGTCTGGACTCACAAAATATTAGACTGCTCTGCACCAAGGCACAGTGTGTTGCTAGACTGAAGGCACATTAGAACCATACCCTTGTTTCACATCTGTTATATAATAATACTTTGGTAAATATGTCAGTAAAGCTCTATAAATCATTAATGAGAATGAATGACCAGCATCTGGCTAAAAGACAACAAAGGGGAAAAAGCTGTAGTGGAGTTCTTTGACTCCGAAACACATTTAGTTTCTGATTTTTTTAAATATATTTTTCTTTTTAACTAAGGATCCCAGAGTCCCTCAAATCCAGATGGTGTTTCCGTATCAAAAATAGTTCTTTGTGGCACATGAACAAACCAACCCCCAAGAATCACAAGAATATGTTTTTTCATGTCTTGATGCCTCTGCTTATACCAATATCTCTGGTCTGGAACACCATTACTCTGTCTGCATGGAAAACTCCTATTCATCTTTCAAAGCCCAGTTCAAATGCCTCCTTCAATCATCCATTCAACAACTACTGAGAATCTACTAAGTGGCAGGCATTGTTCTAGGTCATGGAGATACAACACTGAACAAGACACAGTTACCGGTCTCACAGTGCTTACCTTCTACTTCAGAAGCCAGACAGTAAATAAGGAGACAAATTAAAATAATTCCAGATGGTGGTTAAGTGATAGGAAGAAAATATGACAACACAATGTGACAAAGTAATGGCAGGTGGTGACTTTTGCCAAAGGCAAACTCATTTGGTCCCTCAAGACCAAATCAAGAACAAGGGATTTTACCGTATTCCTTTTCATACTCCCAGAAGTGATTCTTGGCACACACATAACGAATATTTTGAATGAATAAAAAAAATTAAGAGTAAGAAATGGTAGAAGTAAAAATTAGTAGAAACAATCATAATCAATTATGGAGTCAAGAGACAGAAATTCTAAGTTGTTCCCGCCACCTATAAATTTTGGGCAAATCCCTTCCTCTCTTCTATAAAATAGGTGGGCTGGATTAGACTGGGACTGTAATGCTCACCACAGGTAACATGAAGAGTGAAGTGCACAGGCAGACAATGTGCAGTAATGGAGGAAACAAGTCACTCTGAAAGGGAATAGCCACTATTTGGCTCCTGCAGATTGCCAGATGCAGGAATGTGCCCAGTGCTGCCAAGAGAAGCCAGAAATCCAGATTTCACGTGAGTGTTCCCAATGTTTAAATGTTAAATCCAAAGGTCTTTAAAATACTGTTAGCCAAATAAAACCCCATGTATAGGAGCCAGATCACAGGCCTATAGTTTGCAACCTCTGGACTAGATCATTTCTAAGTCCTTCGTTCTAACAGTCCATGGCTCTAAATGAAATATCTTTTCAGAAAAAAAACACTGAAGAGGAGGCAACAGGATCAGAGAACACAAAGAGAAAAGAACAGTCTCCTTACCAAGTGTTCCAATCAAATCATAGAAGTGTTCCTCATAATTCATCAGGCAGCAAATCCTTGTTACCTGGAATGAAAATTTTGTATCCTAGACAATACAAAGACCAATTCTTGTAGACTTAACATTCGACCCAGCAATCCCACTACTGGGTATCTATCCAAAAGAAAAGTCATTTTATCAAAAAGACAGCAGCACTCAAATGTTTATCACAGCACAATTCATAATTGCAAAGACATAGAATCCACCTAAGTGCCCATCAATACATGAGTGGATTAAGAAAATGAGGTGTGTATACACACACACACACACACACCTCATGGAGTACTACTCAGCCATAAAATGGAATGAAATAATGTCTTTTGTAGAAACCTGGATGGAACTGGAGACCATTATCCTAAGTGAAGTATTTCAGGAAAAGAAAACCAAACACCACATGTACGGTCTAATAACTGGCAGCTAATCAATGGGCACACATAGGCACAAAGAGATGTAAAGGTCATTGGAAATCAAGAAGTGGGGGAATGGGTAAAAACTCACCTATTGGGTACAATGAATACTGTTTGAGTGATGGGCACACTAAAAGCTCCGACTTAAGCATTATAAAAGGTACCCATATAACAAAAACATTTGTACCCCCTTAATATTTTGAAATAAAAAAAGACCAATAGACCAATTCTAACCTCTCCTTTAGATTATAAAAGCAGCAAGTCCACTATCAACTATATTTTTAGTGATCTAGAACTAAACTGTTGTGCTTTAGCCCAAGTGTGCTTAATAAATATCCCTATCATAGGCAACCAGGAATGCTTGAACAGAGGTACAACCCATGTGCACACACACAGACATATACACACCCCACACAGCACAAAGCCAGGAATCAATTATGCGAAGATTGGCAAGATGCCCCAAAGACACAGCAGGAATCTGATATGAACAGCAGGATGAGGAAGGAGAATGAATAATTCAGACCCCCTGATTCACTTAACCAAGTCCTGTCAAGCACAAGCTGAGACCCATGGTTTGTGGGCTGAGCTCCCTCAGCTAAAAGGCAACACTAGCTCACTGTCTGAATGGAAAGCCAACTGTGCCTGCTGTGAAGGTGGGAGAAAGAAGAAATGAAAAACTTGCAACTAGAATATAAGTCAAGTTATTTTTCTGAGAGCCAATTCATCATAAAAGACCAAACTTGAAAGCAGACAATGTTTTCACACTGTCATTAGCAAAGAAAAAAGAACATGCATTTATTATTTATGTCCACCCTCTTTAGGAAGGCCTCCACTGGACTAACAAGCCCAAAATTAACAAAATAATGGGGAATGCTAAAGAAAGAAGTATCAGCTACAAAAGCTGCAAGTACAGACATCTTCTCATACCTTTCCACCTGCAAGGTTTAAGGAAGTTACCAACATTATCTTCAAGCTAGCAATGATGACTGTGGACTTAGGGACTGTTCATCAATTGCTTAACCAAAGTTCCACATGATTTTAGACATAAGCCTATTCTGAAAACAGACCCAAATCTATCCTGAGCATTAATCAGTCACCAAACACTTTTGGCTTGCTGGAAAATAGAATTTTGTACAAAGATTTAAAAAATGCTCTTTTAAAGGGACAAAAAAAAAAAAAAAAGATTAAAAAAAAAAATTCCACTACATAAATGACCTTGGGAAGAAAAAGAAAGGTAAACACAATCCATGTGTCTTTTTTTTTTTTTTTTTTTGAGACAGAGTCTCACTCTGTTGCCCTGGCTAGAGTGAGTGCCATGGCGTTAGCCTAGCTCACAGAAACCTCAAACTCCTGGGCTCAAGCAATCCTACTGCCTCAGCCTCCCGAGTAGCTGGGACTATAGGTATGTGCCACCATGCCCGGCTAATTTTTTCTCTATATATATATTTTTAGTTGTCCAGATCATTTCTTTCTATTTTTTAGTAGAGATGCGGTCTCACTCTTGTTCAAGCTGGTCTCGAATTCCTGACTTTGAGCAATCCACCCGCCTCGGCCTCCCAAAGTGCTAGGATTACAGGCGTGAGCCACCGCGCCCGGCCAATCCATGTGTCTTTGTGATAGGTTTGGTGTTTTATCTTCCATTTTTGTTTTTTTAATGACGAGAGTAAAATATTTATAATCGTTCAGCATTTTAAATCTCTCAAAGCAATGATACTCACTGATGCAAATAATTCTTTCTGTTATACATTTGTGAAATGTGACTTGTAAATAACACACCAAGAATGTATTAACTTCTGAATGCCACAGTACTGAAATTGTGCTTATACAAAAATAAAGGAAAAAGCACAAATTTTGGGTGCTCTTCAAATCCTTCTAAGTCTGTAAAGACATCAAAGTTCTATGCAATGTACAGATTCTAAATATAATAGTTAAGTAGCACAAAACAGATTTTATCAAGCAATTACTACCATAAATGCACTCAGCATGAGCTTACATGTTTAAACACCATTTTTAAAATTAACCTAATTCCTCAAAGTTACCAAAAGCAACCAACAACTTTTCAAAATTCAGATGGCTGAATGAACATGTCTGCCAGTCCTAAAAGCAAAAAAGAAACAACATTAAAATTTAAAAGTAATTAAATAACAAACTGCTCCTTCTGGTGATGATAACCAAATTTTCCTATTTACATCAGGTCAGCCTCTGGGGAATTAATCTGTCAGCCTGCCATAAAGAGGCATGTGATACAACAGCAGTGACTCAAACCAGAGAACTTATAAGAGGAGACAGCAACTATATCAGATGGAAACTTTTTGCTCACAATCTATACTACAGATCATGATCCACGGGGTCAATAAGGCAAGCTCCCAAGGGTCACAAACAGAAAAAGGTCCCTAATTTCCAAATGCTTAAAGACTGGTGCATCTAGAAATGACATAATAGAAAGTCCTACCTGCCTTTTCTTTTGCCAAAGAATAAAGCCACTGTTGATCAATTTTAACAAGCTGGAAAATGGATCACAATCTTCCCAGAACAAAAATAAAATTTATTCTACAATTTATTTGGTGAGGTTGGGACAAAAGTATTTTTTTAAAGCTCCCCAGATGATGATTATGGGCAACCAAGATTAGAAAACATTGGTCTAACTAAGCATTGAAACAAACGAGTAGGGCTACTTAACTAGTGAATCCAGGGGTAAAATATTAAAAGGGGATTTTGGCCCTTGAATATGACTCTACTTGCAATTATTACTTCTAAGAACCACACAATGATCATTCACCCTGAAACTCTAGAACATGTATTCTATACAGATGAGGTTCTTTCAGTTCTAAAATCCTATAATGTATCCAACCATTAACTATCCAATAAATTTTGGGCTTACTATATATATGTCAGGCAATGTGCTAAATGGTGGGAATTAAAAAAGAAAAAAAAAATCAAAACATAGTCCCTACCCTCAGGGAAATTAGTTTGGTAGGAGATCAAAGTAAATAGGCTGAAATAAAAATAGGGAAAGGTACATACGAAGTAAATACAGTGAAATAAATGGTAGATGGGGAAGAGTACACAGTGCTGTGACAGTAGTCAGGAGTGTTCCTAACCCTGTCTTAAGACATTCAGCAAAAGATTCTCAAAGAAAACTGACCAATAATCCAAGATCTCAAAGATGAGGGTTAGTGCCCTAGGAGGTGGAAGGAGAAATGTTACAGAGGGTACTTAAAGTACAGCTGCATGGTGTATGTGTGAGCAGGTCGAAGGTTGGGAAATGAGGTAGGAGCCAGAGCACCAATGTCCTTTAACGGGACTAAAAGACAGTGATGTAACCTGAGTTGTTTCAGAAGGATCCCTCTAAGAAAGATCACTGCAATGCAGTGAAGCAGGATGAGAGGGACAAAAGTAAAGGCAGAAAGACCATTTACGAGGCTACGGTGGTAGCTTCAGCAACTGAGTAAACAGTGGAATTAGCCACAGAGTTACAAAAGAAGGGCAGAGCTTTGCAGAAAGAGCAGATGAGGAGAGGTCAGTTTTAGACATGCTGGGTTTGCAGTAACTATGGGGTATCCAAGCACAGATGCACACTAACAGGTGGATACAGACATCTGAAGTGCAGGAAAGAGATCTAGGCTAGAGATAACAATTTGGAAGTTGTCAGCATATAGATGATAAATAAAGCCTTAGCAATACATGAACCTGCCCAAGGAGAGTATATGCAACAAAAGAAGAAAAAGGCCTAGAACAGAATACAGAATACCATCAACTTTTAAGTGGCGGGCTGAGGAAGAGACTGAAAGGGCACTGGCAGACACAGAAGGGAAATTCTAAAAAGGTTGGTGCCAGAGAAGCCAGGGGACAGGGGGAGGCACTGCAAGGACAAAAGAGACAGAAAAGGATATTCACTGGGTGTAGCCACAAGGGGGTTAATGGTGACACTGGGAAAAGAGTTTCATTCAATGTAGTTGAGGAAAAATACCAACTACAATGGGTTCAAAGGGTTCAAAGTTGTCTGTACAACTATTTCAAGAAGTTGTCTTGTAAATGGGGGAAGAGTGAAAAGGAACTGAAGGGTGAAGAAGACTAAAAGACTAAATGTGCTAGATTTCATTTATTCTGTTTAAAGTTGATGAGAAAATATATCCAAAGGCAGATTAAAAACCTAGGAAAGAGATCCAAGTAGGACTTACAGTAGAAAGGAAGAAAAATGGCACTGAAGGTATGAAAAATAGCAGGTTTGGTGGCACAAAGTTAAGAGTTCCAATCTGATGGCTTCTATTCCATCTATAAATTAAGAGGTAAGATTTCTTGCTGTAAGTGAAGGGAAAGTGAATGTAGGACAATGAGGAACGTTTAAAACATCCACTGTGACAAATCCCCAAGAGGTTACTTAAAAACAGAAAGACTATCAGGCAGGAGTTGTTGTCCAAGGAAGGTTAGAAACCAGGAAGGCAGACAGTTGTACTGATCTAGGCCTGGGTTTTGCTAGGTAGGTAAAATTAAATGAAAATAAAGAGAGGATATTGGCCAAAGAGCTGTTTAAGCAAAGAGCCATGCAGTCTAAACAAGACAGGGAAGGGAGCAAAGACAGGCGAGTTAACAGAAAGGGAGAGAACACAGAGAGCTGATCTACTTACTGGATTTCTCAATGACACAGGAGGAAAGATGCAGTGAGAATGACTGAATGTTACCACTCTACAGAATGGAAAGAGTCTCAGTGAGAAAATGAGATGCCTGTCTTCAAATGTTCAGAAATGAAGTAATTCTGGATTGACAAAACCTAGGGTGTGACCTTATAATAGGTGGTAAAAGTGAGATTAAAGTCAGTGAAGCAGTTTAATTACAGAACTGAGAGACAGGGGACTAGCTAAGGTGCTAAATCAGACTTCCACACAGACACTGGAGTTTCCTAAAATAATAGCAATACTTAAGGCAAGCCCATAATCCGAGAGACAGAAGTTTTTGTTTATTTGTTTGTTTGTTTTTTAAAAGAGGGGGAAAGACAAAACAAACAATGATAGCACTGGGTAAGGGAAGAGGGTGGATTAGCCAGATTACATGAACTTTAAAGGACAAGGAAATTTCATTTCCTAGAGAATTAGATATGAACATTGGAGAGGGGGGAGAGAGGACAACAGGATGCTGATCTCTCCGATATAGGAGAACGAGAAACACCCACTACGCCAGGCACAGCTGAATGCACCTGTTAGTCCCAGCCGGCTGGGAGGCTGAGGCAAGAGGATGGCTTGAGCTCAGTAGTTCAAGACCAGTCTGGGCAACATGGTAAGGCCCCATCTCTAAATTTTTAAAAAACGAAAAAAAAACAAAAAACACCCACTAAAAAGGGGATGTGATGTCCTTAGAAAGAAACCAAATTTAGTTAAGAGAAAGGGGTAGACACAGCATGTAGTTAAGAGCCTGAGCATGAAAGGAAGTCTGTTCACTATGCAACAGAAAAAATGGGACAGTCTATGAGGGAAGGAGCCACTGAAAGATCAGGTCAGAACAGAAAAGGTACAACAAAGTCGGTCAGGCCTGACAACACAGGAACATAGAGATGGCCAAAGGTGCTTACATTCTGGATGCTGACCAAGGAGTGTAGAGTTGAAAGAAATGCTCTGAGCGCTGCAAGGTTTCTGAAGAAAAAAAAAAAAATTAGTCCAAAAAATTCTTTAGTAGTAAATTGGAGGGGAGGGGGGCGGGCAGAGGGACTTGAGCCTCTTGGTAGGAGTCAGCATCAGCCAGGTTTAAGTGAGCTTCTAGGAATCAAAGCCTAAACAGCCAACCAGGACAGGGTTATTTGAATATCACATGGCCTACTATACATTCAAAACAATGGCAGCCTCTGGTCCTTGGAGGGAGGAAATGCCGTGAGACTCTGCAAGGAAGAAACCAAGGCCTAGAACATCTGTTTTGCCAGAGCAGACAAAGAAACTCTCTGGGTGGAGTTAGTTATGATCTGGACCGATTCAAGCTGATAAGAACAGGCACCAAATTCAGGCTTCTGGCACCTCCGATAATAATGACTGATCAATCAGTAAATAATGTTGAATGAATAATGAGGGCCTCAAGATTCAAGAACTTCAATGCCCTTAACAAAAAATAAAAATTAATAAATTTAATAATATTTTACAAACCTAATATATATAACTGCTTCTGGGCTAAATAAATACCTTACTTACAATATCTCATTAGTTTTCACAACTCTAAGAGGTGGAAACTATTATTAACATTTTACAGATGAAGGAACTAACCCTGAGAGAAATTAAGAAACTTGCTCAAGGTTATAAATCCATTAAACAGCAAAGTCAGCAGGATTCTAAATCCAAAACTCTGAACCACTGAGCTTCACCAACTCTTACCTCCACCAGTGGATGTTGCCACTATACTTAAGTACATATCCTCTCAAATAAAACTCAAAATATAATTATTATTAGGGAAAACACAAAGAAATAAAGGTATGGTCCTCAGAAAAATTAAGTCTGGTTAGAGAGACAAGAGATAACCATAAGAAAAGGAAAGCAAACATTCAAAACTATATTTAAGAACTAAAATAGGCCGGGCGTGGTGGCTCACGCCTGTAATCCTAGCCCTCTGGGAGGCCAAGGCAGGTGGATCGTTGGAGCTCAGGAGTTCGACACCAGCCTGAGCAAGAGTGAGACCTTGTCTCTACTAAAAATAGAAGGGAATTAGCTGGACAACTAAAAATATATAGAAAAAATCAGCCGGGCATGGTGGTGTATGCCCGTAGTACCAGCTACTCGGGAAGCTGAGGCAGGAGGATCGCTTGAGCCCAGGAGTTTGAGGTTGCTGTGAGCTAGGCTGAAGCCACAGCATTCTAGTCTGGGCAACAAAATGAGACTCTGTCTCAAAAAAAAAAAAAAAAAAAAAAAAGAGCTAAAATAATGACAAAGATCAGAAAGATTCAGAAGACACAGTATCCAGATTCGAAAGCTCTTTAATTCTCTGTCCAAGGCAACAAACTTTCTAACAATGCATTCATCTAAGCTTTCAGACTTCTCAAACTGAAGAGATAATGTTAAATTCCTCTGGAAACATCTGATTAAATCATACTAAGACACTAGGGAAAAAATGAAGTCAAATGGTTTGAATTGAATACTTGCTCTCCAGAATCATGAACTCTATCCTAACTCAATCCTAGTATACCTCACTTCCTTGTACTAAAGCTCCTAGATTCTAAATTCTGACCCGGAGCCAGCAGAAATTTACCCTTACTGATTACGTTTCCTGAGGCATTTATCCTATAGGTCTTGCCTCTTACCTTAATATAAACTTCAGAAGTTTGAGGCTGAGCCAAAAACAAAATAGCTACAAGGAGAGGAGACATGGATGAACCACCTCTGGAAATATCTGTCTCCACCTTACACACCTTTACATTTCCTCATAATACCTTCCACTCAGCTTCATCTGTATGAGCTCACCTCCATGTTCCTATTAGTATTAGGTTGGTACAAAAGTAACTGCGGTTTGAGCATTGTTGAAATTTGTCCTTTGATATTGGAATACATTCTTAAATAAATGTGGTTATGTTATACATCATTTTAATGAGCATTTCTCATTTTATGGTTTTTTGTTTTTTTTGTTTTTTTTTTTTTTTGAGACAGAGTCTGTGTTGCCCGGGCTAGAGTGCTCACAGCAACCTCAAACTCCTGGGCTCAAGCGATCCTCCTGCTTCAGCCTCCCAAGTAGCTGGGACTACAGGCATGCGTCACCATGCCAGGCTAATTTTTTTTCTATATATTTTTAGTTGTCCAATTAATTTCCTTCTAATTTTAGTAGAGATGGAGTCTCACTCTTTGCACAGGATGGTTTCGAACTCCTGAGCTCAAACAATCCGCCCGCCTCGGCCTCCCAGAGAGCTAGGATTACAGGCGTGAGCCACCGCGCCCGGTCTCGCTTTATGGTTTTTGCTAATGACTTATTACTTGCTGTTTATTTTATATTTACTTTAGACTATGGAAATGATGTTAGACAAAAAGCAAATTTGACCGATTTTCTTATTCAAGTTCAAAATGGGTCATAAAACAGTAGCGACAACTCACAACATCAGCAACGCATTTGGCCCAGGAACTTCAAATGAACGTATGGTACAGTCGTGGTTCGAGAAATTTCTCAAAAGAGATAAGAGCTTAGTGGCCGACCATCAGAAGTTGACAATGACCAACTGAGAGCAATCATCAAAGTTGATCCTCATAAAACTGCACGAAAAGTTGCCGAAGAACTCAACGTCAACCAGTCTACAGTTGTTTGGCATTTGAAGCCAATCAGGAAGGTGAAAAAGCTCGACAAGTGGGTGCCTCATGAGCTGACCGAAAATCAAAAAAATCGTCATTTTGAAGTATCATCTTCTCTTAGTGTATGCAATGAACTATTTCTCAATCAGATTGTGCGACGAAGAGTGGATTTTATCCGATGACCAGCTCAGTGGTTGGACAGAGAAGAAGCTCCAAAGCACTTCCCAAAGCCAAACTTGCACCAAAAAAGGTCCTCGTCACTGTTTGGTGGTCTGCTGCCAGTCTGATCCACTACAGTTTTCTGAATCCTGGCAAAACCATCACATCTGAGAAGTATGCTCAGCAAATCAATGGGATGCACCAAAAACTGCAACACCTGCAGCCAGCAATGACCAACAGAAAGGGCCCAATTCTTCACAACAACAACCAACCGCACGTCGCACAACGAGCACTTCAAAAGTTGAATGAACTGGGCTACAAGGTTTGCCTCATCCGCCATATTCAGCTGACCTCTCACCAACCGACTACCACTTCTTCAAGCATCTCGACAACTTTTTGCAGGGAAAACGCTTCCACAACCAGCAGGATGCAGAAAATGTTTTCCAAGAGTTCACAGAATCCCGAAGCACAGATTTTTACACTACAATCTAATATTAATAAAACAGAAAATAGGATACCTTGCTTTACTTTCAAACCTCTCAGAGGTAGAATGAGATATAGAACACTTCTGGAGTGTTCTGAATCTTAATTAAGAGAAATATGATATTCAAAAATACCTAATGGACTACTGGTTTTAACACATTTACCATGTAATGTCCAAACAGCTTCACTCCACTACTAAGAATCAACTGGCATACATAACACAGAACACACAGGAACATATGCATATACCAGTGTTTAAAGCCCAAGCAAAGCTAAATTCACCTTTGCCCCTCTAAAAGGACCATTGTGATTACAGGCCAAAGTGCGCGTCCTCAAAATGGATAGAATTGTTCCAAGTAATACTGCTGAAATAGCAGTTGAGGGTAAAATGGACGACAGCCACTGGACTCTGATCATCATCAGAGGTAGTCACTAAAATACAGCAGGACAGCAGAAAAAATAGGTAGGTGTAGTGGTTTTAAAATATATCCGCAAATTCTTTAATACTACTTCATTCAAGAAGTGGAGCCTAATTTTTTCCTCCTCTTGAAGAGCTGAACTTGCTCCTAACAGACAGCATAAAGCAGAAATTTAAGCAGATCCTCCTGCCCCAGTCAAGCTTTCAGATGACTGAAGTCTCATGAGAGATCCCAAGCCAGAATTACACAGCTAAATTGCTCCCAAATTTCTGACCCACAGAAATGGTGAGATAACAATTGTTGTTTTAAGCCAGTTAAGAACAGGGGTAATTTACTATACAGCCAAAGGTAATTAACGTAGAGGGTATGCAGCAGTGTTATGAATCCCAAACTATCATTCCAAGGTTCTGAAAACAAATACTACCAGAAAGGAGCACACTAGTATTGCAGTAACTTCCTCTGCTAGTTAGAGTGAGCTGTCTAACCGAAATATGAGAGCCAAAAATATGGGCCATTGTGACATTTAAAATTTTGTAGTAGCCACATTAAAAAAGGGGGAAAAAACTCCACAGGTTAATTTTAATAATATATTTTACTGAATCCAATATATCTAAAATATTAGCATTTTAACATGTCAATATAAAAGGTCAATATTTTAAAAATCTCAATGAAATGTTTTATATTCCTTTTATGTACTAATTCTTCAAAATCTAATGTACAGTTTTTTGTTTGTTTGTTTCTTTGCTTTGAGACATGGTTTCACTCTGGGGCCCTGGCTAGAGTACAGTGGCGTCATCATAGCTCACTACAACCTCAAACTCCTAGGCTCAAATCATCCTCCCACCTCAGCCTCCCTGAGTAGCCTGGAGTACAGGAATGTCCCACCATGCCCAGCTAATTTTTTTTTTAAGAGATAGGGTTTCACTATGTTGCCCAGGTTGGTCTCAAACTCCTGGCCTCAAGCAAACCTCCCACCTCTGCCTCCCAGAATGTTGGGACTGCCGGCATGAGCCACTATACCCAGTCAACTGAGATATCTCGTTTGTACACGTTCCCAAGCTGGGAGGGGGTAATCTTCACCGAAGGAAAAAAGGAAGGAAAGGACAGATCTTACTGTTAGGAAAAGGAAAGACCACTTTGAAGAATTGAAAAGAAACTAAATCTTCCTACAAAACATCAAAACCAATAATCAAAGTACAGAAAACATCGCCCACATTTTTATTACCTGACATCTCCCTCAGCATTCACTCATCCATCCATTTTACACACAACCCTACATCCATTTGAAAAGGAAAGCAGTTTGTTCTAATGTGAAAAGTTCAGAAGGAAATAAAGGGGAAAAAAGCAAAGTGAAAGAACATTTGGCTTTCTCCAAAAACCACTTTCTCCAGTTAACACATTTGCCCCCCGACCCAGGAATGTTATCTCCTAGGATCACTGCTTCAAAGGAGGACAAATCAAACCCAGAGCCTGTCAGGAGACAGTGATCCCAACAAGAAAATCTGCTCCAGTTCAACCAAAGCCACCCTTTCCTCCTCCTGTTCCTACTTCTTGAGGAGCTAGATTCAGAGCATTATGGAAAAAAGCCCAGCTGTATGAGTCACTGCAGCCATCCCCAAGGGGCCTGGGCAAAATCCAGAAGACAGCTGGAAACAGCTGTTGTGAGATCAACTGCAACTAGGAGGGAAGGAGGAAAAAGAGGATGAATTCATATTTTGTTACACATTATCCCATTCTGGTCTCAGAAAAGCTGGTTTTTCTGTTCTCTCCCAAACAAAAAGTTTCTTCTCGTTTCTTTCTTGAGATTCTTCTCCTAATGAAGAAATCATTAATTGATTCACCACTAAAGACTCCTTGATACTATTATCCAATGTGGGATACCACTCCTACCATACAAGGTAAATAAGAATCAATCAGGTAAGGAAAGAATTATTAAAAAGCACCTGTAAAAGCAAGATACCTTTGACTTGAATAAAACTCTTAAAAGTCACCAGGAAATATGAGACTGCTGAAATCTAGCAGAGAAATAGCCCCAGGGAAAGAGAGGTTCCTCTATGGTTCCTTACATGATAAAGATGTTATGAACACTTTGTTCATTAAGGAAGAAATGCCAGAAGTTTTTCTTTACACAACCAGCCCCTAGATTTCTAATCCACTTTCCTATTGGTCAAAGGATTGATCTCTGCACATCAATCCTGAAGTAAAGGATGGCTGACACCACTGGTCCAAGATATTGTACTAAAATAAAGAGCAGATACCTCTCCTAAACAAGAACTTCTCTGAGTTTAATAGGTAAGGAAGAATAGGGATTTATTGACATCTAGTACAAACTATAATAATATTGATTTAATGGGCTCTGGTAATATGAGACACAGGGAACTAAAGAACATTCTCTTCTACCCAGTCTCCATATACCCAGATGTACATCTTTCAAAATCTCTGGGTTTACAACTGAAAGAGTTTGATCAACACACCCCTGAGTGGTCAGTCTTAGGTTCTTCAGTCCTTTCAGACATTCACATAGTAGAAGCAGTCCACACCTTCAAATTCACCAGCCAAATCATCTGTGAGACTAGAAGAACTGCTGTCTTCAGAAGAGGTCTAGAGAGGTTTTTAAAGCCAATGAAAAGCTCCTTCTACTCTCCCAGTGCTCACCTGCCTTCAGTTAACACTGTTCCTAAAGTGAGATACAAAAATCCAAAGTCTCTCTACATCTTCTCTTCTCCTGAATATTGCCTTTTCACTACAGAACTTTCTTTCTTCCACAAATACCTTTTAAGTACTGTATTTACTATTACAAGAGCTCTTGCAACTAATTTCCAAAGAAAGTCATTCATTAGAGATGCTGTAAATAGTGGAAAGAACTGAGATGGGGAGGGAGTACAGAGGAAAGTCTGAGTTTGCCTCCAGGGCCAATGGAAAGTTTCCCTTGGCTTCCCAGGTTTAAGATTAAAATAATTAATGACATCTTCATTAAAAAAGAATGTAAAATTAGAAAAAACTTTTTCAGTTGCCTTAGCTAACATTCTGCATCTCCTTTTTTTTCTCCTTTATGTTTTCCTACCCAAGTATACAGCAAATCTAGAATTTCATACTAAATTCTGGTAAAATTTTACACTAAATAGTCTTATCCTTATCACCAATAAAATAGCAAGATAGGACCCTATACTATATTTTACATCATCAGCTTCAACTGTTATTCAGTTTTGGCTGAGTTTTTCTATCATCTACCCAACTCAATCAAAAGCTCTTACACACCATCCTCTGGATCTTAAACTTCATGCCTGCACTACCTCACACAGAGTAGAACCTCAAACAATACCTCTTGATTAGGTTTTACTTCATGTAAAATGAGTACAGGGGTGGGATGGAGAGACTGGATCTAAAATGCACCAAGTGAGGAAGTAATGAAGGTGAGCCACCCTCCGGAAGCGGGGAAGAAGAAAGCATCTGATCAAATCCTATGAGAAGATAACATCTGAAGCCTCTGCACCTCCCCGAGACAGCCCAGTCCATCAGTAACACAGCTACGCAACCCAAACCACTTGCACTTCCATCCCCTTCTCCTTCCGTATGTATTTCTGATGACCAGAATAACTTCCTTTCCAATGAGCCACCGTGACAGCCACTGCCATGGTAAGCAATGATTTTATAAGTCTAGTCATCTGTTTGCAAGTGCAATGTGAGGAAGCTAACAGATAAGAATGTCCCAGGCCAGCTCTGGGGTGGGCTCGGGGGGGCCATGAGGTTGAAAAGGTAAAAAAAGGGTCTGTAAAAGAATATTACCATCAGCTAAGAAGTCAGTATTCAAGTCAAGTGTATGCATGGTACTAACCAAAGGATTTTTTTAAGGTGTTTTTATTTTTTCAACCAAGACAACAAGAAAAAAGAATCATAATTAGGGTCTAAGGGCAATGTACAAATTGATTTTTAACACATTAATGGCCATGTGAGTTGTATTTAACTCATGCTAGTTTTGAGCCCAGGGCCTCATGAAACATATGTAGCTCATACATCTCTTTACCTTGGGAGCCACGTGGTGTGCCAGCAACTCAGGCTGCCATGCTGTAGCATTCATATTACGTGAGGGGTGGCTCCCACGGCAAAACCCTGCAGCTGGTTTGTAAAAATCTTACTTGTTGATGTTCTCATTGTTACAATTACTATTGACAATTTAACTGCATATAACTCACACACCAAAAATAAAAAATAACAAATTTTTCATTAAATTAGAAAGGCTTGTTTTGTTTTCAAAGTTCTTACTCTAATTTTCGTAATAAAACGCCATGGCTCCAAGGAAAAAAATTTTTTTCCCAGTGTGGCAGTCAATGTGTTAAAAAATAAGTGACCACTATGTTTAAGAGGGACTTATCATATAAGAATTTTGAGGCTGGGCGCAGTGGCTCACGCCTGTAATCCTAGCACTCTGGGAGGCCCAGTCCGGCGGATTGTTTGAGCTCAGGAGTTCGAGAGACCAGCCTGAGCAAGAGCGAGACCCCGTCTCTACTAAAAAATAAAAAAAGAAATTAATTGGACAACTAAAAATATATAGAAAAAATTAGCTGGGCATGGTGGTGCATGCCTGTAGTCCCAGCTACTCGGGAGGCTGAGGCAGTAGGATCGCTTGAGCCCAGGAGTTTGAGGTTGCTGTGGGCTAGTCTAATGCCACGGCACTCACTCTAGCCAGGGCAACAGAGTGAGACTCTGTCTCAAAAAAAAAAAAAAAATGCTATAGTGAAAAACCACAAAACATTGGGGGGAAAATTAAAAGACCCTATCTTTATGGAAAAACATGCTATGGTCATGTATCAGATAGTTGTTAATCTGGTAGTATTCCACAAATTGATTTTCAAATTCAACACATTGATTGTCAAAATCCCACATGCATCATAGCAGATAATGTCTAGCTGATCCTAAAATTCATATGGACATTCAAAGGAGCCAAAATATACAAAACAATCTTGCAAAAGAAGTAGAAATTTGGAACACTCACATTTCCCATTTTTTAACTTTAATGCTACCTAATCAACATAGTTTGTTACTGGCACAAGTAGAGACATAGAGGTCAATGGACTAGAATCAAGAGCCGCGAAATAAACCTTGCCATATTTGGTCAAATGATTTTTGACAAGGGTGCCAAGCAAATCAATGGGGAAATCTGAAAGGAAAAAAACAAATTTTTTAACTTTCCAATCTATTCTTACACACTCACTCAGTACAGAATGCTTCTGTGACCAAATGTGTATGTGGGGGAGAGGGGCAGTTCACTATATATCAAGCAAGCAATAAATTCTGCAGTGGACATCAGCTGGTTGCCCTATAATATTTTTTCAATTCAATTCTGATACTATCTGCCTGGAGATAGCATCAGATCATAAATTGAGGGCTCAGACCTACAAGACTGCCCCCCCAGCTCAAATGCCAGTTGCAAGTATAAGTTGTGGCGTGTGCTTCTGGCCAGCTGCCTGTAAATCAGGGTTCCCATGACCCCTCTTCAATTCAGTTAATTGATCAGGGTGGCTCACAGAACTTAGAGAAACACTTACACTTACTGGTTTATTATAAAGGAAATTACAAAGAACACCAAAACACACCAGATTAAGAGAGGGACAGGACAAGGTATGTGGGAAGAAGATGCCCTCTAGAAACTTCCATGTGTCCAGCTACCCAGAAGCTCATTGGAACTCCATCCTTTGGGCTTTTATAGAGGCTTCATTATGTAAATATGATTGATTAAATTATTTATCATGGGTGATCGACTCAAACTTCAGCTCCTCTGTCTTCCTCAGATATCAGGGATTGGTGCTGAACATCTCGACCTTCCATTCACGCCTTGATCTTCTGGTGACCAGCCCACATCCTGGAGCTATCCACGGGCCTCCAGCCACCAGTCAACTTATTAGCATGCAAAAGATACATTTTTCACTCTGGAGATTCCAAAGATTTTAGGAATTGTATGTCAGGAAATGAGGATGAAGACCAAATATATTTTTCACAACATAACAAAAAGGAATAGTCTTTCTTACAAATAGTACTGAGACAACTCAATATTCCCATAAAAAAGAATAAAATTGGACCCCTACCTTCCAAAACACACACAAGAAAACATAGAAATAAACATCTGTGACCTTAGGTTAGGCCACCACTTCAAAGATAGGTCATGAAAAGTACTAGGGGGTCTTCAAAAATTTCCTGGAAAATGCATATTATGAAAAAAACTATATATGGATTTCAAAATTTTTTTACATCAAAATAAACTTGTACTAAATTGTTATGACATGTCTTAACAGGATCTAGTTTAAGGAACTAAGAAGGGTAAGACATCAGTTTTAAAAGAGCGCCTATCAAAATAACATGAATTCTGTTAAAATTGAAGCAAGAACAAATATCAAATTTATGTTGAAGCTTGAGTGAAAGAATGGTAAGATCATTGATCCTTTGCAAAATGTTTATGGGGACAATACCCCAAAAAATCAGCAGCTTACAAATGGATAATTTGTTTTAGGACAAGAGGATACTGAAGATGAAGCCAGCAGTGGCAAGCCATCCACATTGATTTGCAAGGAAAAAATGTTTTAATGTCTTTTTTGTGCCCTAATTGAAGATGACTGATGATTAGCAACAGAAACAATAGCCAATACCATAAAGATCCTGATTGGTTCAGTTTGCACAATTCTGACTGAGAAACTAAAGGTGAGCAAATTTTCCACTGTTGAGTGCTAAAGCCATTGCACCCAGATTAGCTGCAGACAAGAGCAGAGCTTTCAATGGAAATTTTAAACAAATGGGATCAAGATCCCGAAGCACTTTTTGAAAGAATTGTAACAGGAGATAAAACATGGCTTTACCAGTACGATCCTGAAGACAGAGCACAATCAAAGCAATGGCTATCAAAAGACAGAAGTAGTCCAGTCAAAACAAAAATGGACCAGTCAAGAGCAAAGGTCATGGCAACAGTTTTGGGGGATGCTCAAGGCATTTTGCTTACTGACTTTCTGGAGGGCCAACGAACAATCACATCTGCTTATTATGAGAGTGTTTTGAGAAGGTTAGCCAAATGTTTAGCAGAAAAACACCCAGGAAACCTTCACCAAAGAATCCTTCTCCATCTTGTCAATGCTCCTGCTCATTCCTCTCATCAAACAAGCACAATTTTGTAAGCGTTTCAATGGGAAATCATTAGGTATCTAGCCTATAGTCCTGATTTGGCTCTTCTGACTTCTTTTTGTTTCCTAATATTAAAAAATCTTTAATAATGGAAAAAAGACTGCATTGACATGGTTAAATCCCCATGACCTTAAATTCTTTAGGGATGGATTAAGTGGCTTACAAAAGTATGTTTAACTTGATAGAGCTTATATTGCAAAATAAAGGGTTTTTTAAATTTTTGTCTTTTAATTCCATTTTTCTATGAACTTTTTGAAGTACATTCATATAAACAAAAAGGAAAAAAAATGATGGACTTTTTTTGTTTCAAAGGACAACATTAAGAATGTGAAAAAATAATCCAGAAAATGGAAAGAAATCATCCATTTGATAAGGGACTTAGAGTATGTAAAGAATACTTCCAGATAAACAATTAAAAGATAAATAACCTCTGTTTAAAAATGGACAAATGATTTAAATGGGCATTTTTCAAAGATGATATACAAACGGCCACTAAATATATGAAAAACAGCTGAACATTATTAGCCATCAAAGAAATACAAATCAAAACCACAATCAGATACCATTTAAACCCACTAGGATGGCTAGAATCAAAAAGATAAAAAGCATTGGCAACTTTGTGAGAAATTGGAAGCTTCACGCATTGCTGTTTAGAATGTACAATGGCACATCCACTTTGGAAAATAGTGTGGCATTTCCTCAAATGTTTAAAATTGAGTTATCATGTAATCCAGCAATTCCATTCTTAAGTACATACCCAAGGGAAATGAAAACATGTCCACATGCAAAAGCTTACACACAAATGTTCATAGTGGCACTATTCATAATATTCAAAATGTGGAGGTAATTCAAATGTGCATCAATTTACGAATGGATCAAAAATGTGATATATTCATGGAATAAAATATTCATTAATGGAAAAGAATAAAATAATGACACATGCTACAACACAAATGACCCTTGAAGACATTATGTTAAGTGAAAGAAGCGAGTCACAAAACATCATATATAGAACGAAATGTCCATAATAGGCAAATCCACAGTGGCAGAGAGTATGTTAGTGGTGGCTAGGGGCTGACGAATGGAGGGAATGGGGAATGACTGCTAATGGCTTTAGAGTTTTTTTGTAGAGGAGATGAATATATTCTAAAATTAGGTAGTGTTGATGATTGCAAAATTCTATGATATACTAAAAACACACAACTGTACACATAAGAGTATATTTATTTCATTGTAAGTGAATAATAAATCATAAAACCATTAGTTATTATTATTATTTTTGAGACAGAGTCTCATTCTTTTGCCCAGGTTAAAGTGCAGTGGCATCATCACAGCTCACTGCAACCTCAAACTTCTGGACTCAAGCAATCCTCCCAGCTCAGCCTCCCAGAGTGCTAGGATTACAGGCATGAGCCAACACACCCAGCTATGAAGATACTATTTTTTTTTAAAAGTAGTTGTGAGAAATGAGTGTGACATGCTCTTTTTTGTCTGGCATCAGGCACTGGAAGAAGATACTTCAGCTGGCACAAGGCACTTAAAAAAAGGACTTTGCTATAAAGCGCTAAGGAGCAGTGCCTTGAACACTATAAAAAGGAGGGTACCAAGGTAATTCTACTCCCCCCCAAGAAAAAAAAATCAAGGCTGTGATCAAGTAGTGATGATGAATGATCCAAACTCAAAAATTGTTCACCACAATTATGAACAATCTTCCCAAGGAAACAACCTACATAGAGTAACTCAATTGATAAAGACTGGAAAAAAAAGTAGCTAGCTGTGTTCATTCTTATCTATGGTATTTTTAATCTGAAATTTAGTGGTGACTTGTATGATTAGTCTGGAGCAGAGGAAAATCTTTTTATTGGAGGAGTGGAAGGACTCAAGTTGTATAAAAAAATGGCTTTAATTAATTTTTAAAAGAACATTTAAATCAATAAGATCCTTTGAAATATACACAATGTAGAGAGAAGAAAACAATAGAATTGCATATTGTATCAGAAGTTAGAATATGGACAGAATAATTGGCATTCTTTTGTCTCCAGGAATGAAGGATGGGGGTTCTATGAATACTGCGGAAATTCTAACAAATAGTGTTAAATAAAGGCTTAAAACTGTGCCTGTGTTATCCCCAGGTTGTCTTGGTAACAGGAGCCCCACCTTTAAGTCATAATATTGTAGTGGGGAATAAGCACTGGCAATAAAGTCCGTAAAGATTCTGGTCATCTTAGCCCTACTTTGGAGAAAGATTTAGGGAAGAGTTTGGTTTGGGAGGGAATTGTACCTCAAAAGATCAATAAAATATGTCCACAAAGAAAAGAATTTGAGTAATGTGAATGTAATAATAAGTAGTTTTTGGAACAAAAAAAAATACTTCTTGTCATAGAAAAATTTACTTTTTAGTGATTTGATCAAAGTCAGAATTGATAATAAACAATTTAATTATTCATGTGCATTTTTGTACCCACTCAATCCATTGCAATGACTAGAAAGCATGATGGACATGCATAATGCAAAAGCTTATTTTCCCGACAACCTGTGTGAGTTTGGGATTGCAACATCCCAAGTACGCTGTGTGTTGCAGCCTACTTCTTGGATAGATTCCCCGTTCTAATCTACTGCCAAGGATAAAAGGGCCCACCCAAGAATAGAACAGAGAACCCACCTCAATCATAGATAAAACTTGTCTGTACATCTGGTCTGAGACCATGTATTTAAAAATTACAACTGTGTACTTTTTTTCCCCCCAGACATCCTCAATTGGCTGGATTTCATGAGATAGAGACTGTATACTGTTTACGTATTTCCAGTTTCTGTGTTGTGTAATGTCTGCATGGAGCAGTTACATAAATATTTATAGATGAATGAATGAGTGAGTGAATACATTTTAACAGTTTTTGGGGATCTATTATATAGAAAAACCTTCCCTTCAAGTCCCCTTTCAGAAAAGTGCTTCATTTATCAAAAGGTAAACTGACCCAAATTAAACTAAGGCAAGTTCTAATACATCACATCTTATATCAGAAAAATATTAGAGCTTCAAACATTCATGCAAATCCTCTAAGATATGTCTTTTTCTGAAGTCTGTGTACCTCACTTCACCCCACAATGGTAACACAAAGCCTTCTGTGAACCCTAAGCCTTATAGAAGATTGTAAAACCAATTATACTATAAACATACACTAAAGATTTTTGTCTAGAAGGTTTGTCACTGGAAAAAATAGGTCAGGACCTAAGGAGTTATTTTTGTTTATATCTCTGAATTGTAATGATTAGAAGTGTGTAGCAAAATAAATAAATCCATTATTAAATACATACAAAATGCACACAATTACTGATTCATAATTTAGGGGTTAATTTTTTTTCTAGCAAATTGTACTTCTCACTCACACCATATATTCTACTGGATCTTAATCTTTAAAATAAAATAAAGCTCTCTACTTGTTTAAAGGAAACCTTGATCAAACAAATGCCAGGTGAGCCCAACCCAACTAGCTGCTGGCCAGAATGAATGAAGCTTTGAGAATCATAAATCTCTGTTCAAGGACCCCTTGAGCCTTGAGCATTCCATGAATGCTTTCCAAGAGCAGAGATGTTGGTGACCTGCCATGTACCATCTTCCTGCTGAATTTCACTATAAATTAGATAATTTAACAATGCATAACCTTCAGAACAAAATGAAGTTTTGAAAGTCTGTGTCAAATTCTGATTGTCCAGAATTGACAAGTCATATGAAAAACTAGTCATATAATTTTTCAAAAACAATAAATTAGCCATAGCTAACCTTTTGGGAGTGGTTATTCTGTACAGGCTCTATATACCTAAGCTCATTAAATTCTCATTTGGGTACTACTTTCATCCTCACTTTACACATGTGAAGACCAAGGCACGGACAGCATAAATAAACCGTGTAAGATCTTACGTGCTGGACTTCTTTAATATTACACCATTCTACCAGTCCCAATGATATGTCCAGATGACTTGGATAATATCACGGAATTGAACAAGGGTCTTAATTTTCACATAATTTAAATCTCTGGTGCTTCACGATGTTAAGTTTGGAGATAATAACTTGGCAAAGGACTCTTGGCTTTTTTGGCCAAGTCCAGCCTTGACTTACTGTATTTGATCAGCACAGTGTTTAAGAAAAAAATGTTTTATGCTTTGAGGTTGGGAGGTATTCTCCATTTCCCCACAACCATTCCCTATAGTTATATACCCCTGTAAAGACTTATGTGACAAGTTATTATTTTCATAACCTTGAAGGCATTTGAGTTTATTGCATCTCCTGACATATAAACATAATCAACAGCATTTCCGCCCACATGATCTCCTTGGTTCCCCTTATTCTATATTCAGTTTGGCCTCTGACATAGTCCTGATTTCACTGGCAAGGCCCATAATCATTCCATCTTTTAATAGAAATCTCCTTTACCTCAGATGATGCTAATGTGCTCATAACATACATTCATTTAGTGTGACTCTTCTTTAAGTTACATTGTGATGTAAATAGAAAATTTGTGTTACAAGAGGTAGAGGAAGCCAGTCTCACAGTGTGGCATTTCAGACTGTCAGGTTAATGTGAGGTATTTTGCAGGGCTTTTAGGCAGGTCCTCAACCCTAACGTGTTAGTATCCTTTTCTGTATTTAAAAAAAAAAGTCTAGAAATGCTCACAATCCCGCCACTGTCTATTGTCTGTTAGGTGTATTTCTTCTATTAATTGAGTCACTGAGATTCTTTTCTTCAACTCAATAGGAAACAAGAATTGTACTTAATGATTTTTCTTCTCATATATTTATAATATAGGAAGAATTATTGCTTTATTTTTGTCTCTTTTAAGAACTTTGATCATTTCTCAAAAAAGATACTCATTTAAGAAATAGTTTTGGATAGGTAGTAATTAATGTGCTGTAATTTACTTATGCCTAATTAAACTTGTTAGCTAGGTTCTCAACTTTTCTTGGAAGTTTTTATATTATAAGTCTAGATACCATAAAGTAATGTCAGAGAAAGTATAGTTAATATTTATCAATACATGATTGTGTTTGTTTTCTTTTATGAAAAGTAAATGGTGGCAGACCTATTTCGTTCTACCTTAATGAAATTTCTTTGGCATATTTTATAATTTGTAAAAGATATATCTTCCAGGTCAGAGAACAACCATATCATAATGAAAACATTAGCTTTTTTGTCAGTTTTCAACTTTAAAATCTTTTAGAATTTAGAACAAATTATCTGCTTGAATTGACAGTCCGTACTTAACCCTCCAAATTCTGGGAATTTCACACATTTATCATCTTAGCATTTAATGGAATGTAACTACATACATTGCAGATATAAATCCCCAATACCTATAATTAAAAAAAATAAACTCATTTTTAGGGGTATGCACCCGTACCCTAGACTCTACCTTAATTACTTGGGAAATTTCCTAAAATCTAGTAAAATACTGTTTAGATGCATTTTTTTTTTAAGTTTCTCTCAATTACCTAGGATGCCTACTTTGAGGAGTATTTGCATATGAAATATTTGCTTTCTGTGCAATGATTTACTTAGCTAAGGAAAAAGATATTATCTATAATAAAATAAAATGTCTAGGAGCTGAATAAATGCTCCTTATCATCTTTGGTCAATCTGTTAAGAGTGACTTTTTAAAATTCACCTGACATTATTAGTAGCAGTAAATCAGTCTAAAATTATCTACAGATTATTGATGCATCATTTCAAACCAAAAAGCACTTGATTCACCAGGAAAGTATAGGATTATTAGTATGAAAAACCTCTACTAACCAAAAAGATCAAAGTCATTGTTATGTAATAATAATATTGATTGGACTTGGAATATCCTGACTTTTAGTGTTAGGAAAGAGTCTGAGTAAAATGGTATAAAATTATTATCTTTTCCACTTCTCAATTGCACTTGCTTATATCCAAGACAGAGGTATTCAACTTTATAGGATATGATATAGATAATTTAATAAGGTCTGAATGAGATTTCAGCTCTGTAGTGGAAACAAGGATTTCCTTCAGTCTAGTACTTGATTTGGTTTCTATGTACTTCAAGAAAAGAACCTACAAATACTCATGATACTATTTTCTAAATTCTTATAAGATTTTTCAAAAGCTTAGAAAAGTCTATGAGATTTCTAGGTTAAGATAGCTAAACAGAAATATTTTTTGTTAGTGTATATTCTGAAGATGTTTCTGTCTTATATATACTACTTAAATGTTTCCTGATCTCTTACAGTCAAAGTGCCCTGATATTTGAACTGACAAAGTGTGAAAATAGGGAGAAAGAAAAAAGAAATATATATAATATATATACATAAATTTGAACTTTTTAAGGAGCCATTCTTGTACCATTATTGAGACGTGTTTCTTGAATATTTCTTTAACCTTCTCCATTCTTGCAGACTGGAAATATACAAGTTATATTATTATAATATATAATATGGTAAATGCATTAATAATATTATATTACTATTTTATGGATAGTATATTCAATTATATTATAATATAATACATTAATAATGTTACATATACAAATCTTAGTAAAAATTCCCTTGCCTGAAAGCTGACAGCAAATGAACTCTTCTAAAAGCATAAAAATAACAATCAAATTAACCTTAAAATATTTTAGCCACATTCCTTCCCTGTCCCCAAATCATTCATGGATTCCATTTACTTAAAAAAGGCAAAAGTCTCACTAACTCCTTATCCTGAGAGTCAAAGCTCTACACAGTACATGCCCAACTTCTGTTGGTTAACACTTTTCATTCTGTTCTTCCTGCACAATATACACGTCTTGCTTTACCATCATACTTTTTCTTACTCTATTCCCTCTTCTCCAAATGGTCATCCCTGTGAAATTGTGCTTAACTTCCAAAGGGCCAGCACAAATGCCACTTTGTCCAGGAAATCTTTTCTGATTTTATCTGGACGTATTTATTTTTCTCATGCTTCTAAACTCCCAAAGGACCTCATTTCTGCCCCTGTCAGTATACTCATTGCCTTTTAAATTTTTCTTTGTACTTAATTTCATTATTGACCATTAATTTCTTTAAGCGAAGTCAGTATCTTAGCATGATTGACTCTCACATTTTTCACAATGCTGTGCATAGTACACGCTCAGTAAATTCCTGACTAAGCAAGGCTACAATGGCAGAAAAGTCACTACGACAATAATAGTAATGATTGCTAACATTAATAGAGTTATTTTCAAGTGCAAAACAATGGGTTAAGCACTTTATATGCCCCAGGGAAAAAAATAAAATATACAAAGTATAAAAATCAATTTCCTTCAATCTAAGTATTTTGGATATATGTCCAAACTTACCACTTATTAATTTTAGGAATAATTAACAAAAAGATAAAAAAATATTTCTTTGATTCAAAGTGCATATTATAACAATGTTTGCTATTTCTATGATAGCTCAAAACCCAAAATGTTCTTCACTTTTTTGTAGTTTTGGGAAGATTTTAAAAGCAATATATGTCTTTAAAGAAAAAATCATCAATATCTGATGCTGTTCACAACCACAAAGCCTGAGAAGGTGAAGGGAATGACATTAAATGCCATTGAAGCTTCAAAAAAGTGTTTCCAACTCATTCATTTTCTCTGCCAGTAAGGAAATATTGTGCTCAGACAATAAGAAAAGAAACTAGTGATAGAAATTGCTGCAAATTCTGTTTGTGTTGATCCTTCAAGTTCAGATCTTTCATTTCATGGACTGTAGCTGTTAAGAAGAGGTGCTGGGAAAACTGGATAGCCATATGTAGAAGACTGAATCTGGATCCACACCTCTCACCTCTCACAAAAATCAATTCACGCTGGATCACAGATCTAAACCTAAGGAGTGAAACTATTAGAACTCTAGAGGAAGAAGTT